>WSYH01000858.1:47664-131597 GCA_036426205.1 Ascaphus truei | reverse complement strand
ACACAACCTCTGTAAAACGCAACTGTATAATACTGTGGGCCTCCATTTAATTTATATTCACACAGATACCACACACACACACACTCTTACCATCACTTGCATTCACACCTTTTGGGGGGGGGGGGGGGGGGGGGGGGGGAGGAGGAGGACCAGCACAGATAACATTCCAATAGACACTGTTTTAAGTATACCTTTTGCTATGCTTCATTAATTTGTAACATCGCCGGAAGAAGAGATCAGGTATCTCGCAGCTCGCACAATTAAAAGCATCTTGTTAGCCACCCAGAACGGTCTAATCTATTATTTATTTTTGATTATTGAAGCTCGGCTAACACGGGTCTGATTACCTATACCTGTACTATATATATATATTACACACACAAAAAAGAAATACCGTTCTGTGGCGAACTAAATGCTTTTCTTTGTGCGGAGCTTCGAGAACACGATCCTTCTTCGGGCGGGTTTTACAATGGATTAGCCAAAAAAAAAAAAAAAACTTACTTGAAAGGGCAGCTGGAAAAATTGTCCGGTGGGTGAAGCCATTCCCCCTCCAGTGGCACAAATAAAAAAGGCTTCGCCAATTACAAGCGTTTCGTTAGCACAGAACGGTATCGTATATCCACACTGTTAGATATATACACTATTCCGTGTGTTTTCTTTTTTGCCCAAAAAAAAATTGTTTTATTAGGTAATAGGATATATGAAAGATGGACCAAAAGCATAAACAAGGGTATGGGGAGGGGTAAACGTCTCATTGCATATTTGCAATAATATAGTCAACATATAACTGTTGCCAATAGTTTTGCCCGTCTAACAATGTATATCATCAGGTATGGATATATGGGCTGTTTGTTTTATGCAAGTGCTGCAAGAAGGAGCCCGGACAGCTCAGACTTGATGCACACTGGATGGACATCACATATGATGTCACAGAGAGGGCGAGGAAAAGGAAGAAGGAGAGGAGGAGGAGAACAATCACAAGCCATACTGAGAAGTCCTCCTTCGGAGAAAGTGCCCATTGTAGTCCGTGCCAGGGGACTCCGCCGCTGCACAGTGACAGGCACCTGGCGGATCTAAAGCGGGACAAAGAGTTGTAAGTGGGAGTTTGACTGTTCCCCTTACTACAGAGTGGGTCTTGCAATTGAGAACAATACCTCTGAACCCAGCAGCTGGGCCTGAAGCACAAAGTTCTGTATCTTATTGTGGAGTGACAGATCCTGCCGTGTGTACTCCCCTTCCCATCTCTGCACCCCTACCCAATCTCCTTGCCCTCCTTGCCACCTACCCATCTCATGCCTCCTTCGGGCCCCTACCCAATCCAGCCTTCTGCGTAGGGTTTGGCCAGGGTCCAGTATGAACCTACTATCCTGTATTTGGACACACTGATCAGAAAAAATTAGAGATAACGGGACATGTTTAAATTTTTGTGTGTTCGGTCTACCTCTCTGGTCATTAGTGACCTGACAGGCTGGGCTGTGGGACTTCCCCTAGCAGGGGGGGGATGGGGCAGATTCCACCTACAGCAGTAGTAACTAAGGAGAAGGGTCAGGAAGCCTGGGGGTGGGGGCCAAGGGAGGAGAAACCACATGAGAGGAAATGTGCGTCGCAACGCATTAGATAATAGCACCTCCAGTATTTTTGGGGAAGCCACCTGGCAAATCTGCTCGTGCGCCCCCCCCCTCCCGCACTCGGTGCACCCGCCACACCCCCTCCCACACTCGGCGTGCGCACCCCTCCTGCCACTCACCCGCCTGTGGGTATCCCCCCCCGCCTCTAACCCCACCTCACCGCCTGTGTATAAACCCCCACAGATACACACACACATATACACACACACATATACACACACACATATACACACACACATATACACACACACATATACACACACACATACATACACACACATACACACACACAAACTTGCACACTTTTTTTTTTTTTTTTGTTAATCTTGAATTAAGTGGTAAATTGTTTTTATTTATATATCTATTATTTTCCATTCCTGGGCTTCAAAAAAGGAACTGATGAAATAAAATGGTCACCATAAATTGTATTCGAAACCAATCAAGCCAAACAAAAACACACAAACATCAAGAACGATTTCATTGTTATGAACTTCTGTGAATGTGCCACTGTGGACTTGAGTCAGTCACATAGAACCAAAACAATAGGCTTCGGATTCTCAGTCTTATCTTGACACAGCAACTGTTCATTATTATTAATATTATTATTATTATTTTTGCATGTTGAAATACTCTACCTATAATTGATGAACAAGAAAATGGACTTCTATTCGCTTTGTAACAGAGCACTTTGGTAGTGGAGCAACTCGTTTTCATGTTAAAAATAAATAAATCTCACAACCTGCATTGTATTTTTGGTTTAGAGTAGTTCCCTATTTCAAGCAGAATGGAAATCTGAGTTTAATACTGAGTGAATAATCATTTCATACATCATTTTTGTTAAGGAACTTCTTCTATCAGGCATGCCAGAAATTGATGTGAATGATTGGATAAAAAATACAGAATACACAAGTGGCTATGAAAGAGAAGACCAAGTTATTCAGGTAAACCAATCCTGTAGCTTGACATCTGTATTTGAAACCCACTGCAAATATATTTTTATATTTTTACAAGAGTACTAAATTTCTCTTCAGAAATGTAGTTTGTACTACAATCTTTTTGTCTTAGAATACATATGTGATTTGCACGTGACTGGGCACTTGACCTATTTTATATTTTAAAGAGTACAAAGGTCAAAATGAAAGGAACAGAATGCATTACACAAACTAAAAAAAGACTGCTATAAAAATGTTGGGGTTAATAATCTTATAATGTTATGTAGCCTATGTTATAAAATTGAGTTGTTGGCAGTAACCTGCAATGCTGCTGTAATCTATGGATATGCTCGTTTTGGTGAAATGAAATCTTAACTTTACATATAGTATAGGTTATTTTATTCTTAAATGTAGTTATCTTGCAAATGCTCAAGATTTTCCTTTTATTTTTAATATTTCTTACACCCTTTCAGTCTTTTCAGTACTACATGTTCACTTAGCCTCAGCAATATAAAATCACTGTGTAAACAAAGATTATTTTAAGACCTCCATCTGCTTTTCTTTTCTTAGTGGTTTTGGGAGGTTGTACAAGAATTGACCCAAGAAGAAAGGGTTCTGCTTTTACAGTTTGTCACAGGGAGGTAAGTAATGCATAAAAAGAATAAATAATAAAATACTATATACAGCCAACATTAGAAGATTATAGTGGTAATACACACATTGAAGTTTCTTTAGTGACATGTTAAGTTATGCTCCTTTTTCAATTGCTACTAGGTGTGTGCTGTGATCTGCTCTATCATTTCAGCAGTGGGTTTTACAGAAGGGTTTGATTTAAGATACTTTCTTCTGACTTAACACTGTGAAAAGCCATTTAAGGCTTTTATTTATTACCCACATTTTGAGAATGAACTGTGCTTGTTGGAAATAAAAAGAAAACATTTCTGCCAATCACCGTAGATCAAGCTCTTGAGTAAAATGAAAACTCTGTTCAAGTTCCCTGATCATTAGATGTTCTTTTTGTGTGTTTTTTTTTTACAAATAAATAAGCCCTCTTTCCCTGGTTTGTAGTTTCTTTCTGCATTTGGCAGTTTATTCATTTCGTTCTCGTCTCCGTTTGAGTATACCTTTAGTACCACTTCAGTGAAAAAAATCACACATTCTTTCCCCAGGCTGCAGACCATAAAATTAATTCAATGGATCTGGTAAAACAAATACATTTATGATTGTGGCTTTTATGATTCCTGAATGTCTTTAAGCATAACTTAGATGTCTCTGTCTCCCGCTATACATTCGCCTTGGAGAAACAATGGCATGACTTTTGATGGCTATTGTTTATGAAACAATATAGTGTTAGAAATATGAAAAACTGCTGAATTCTCACCGAAAATAAAGCCATCCATTCCTCTTCCTCCCCCCCCTCCTTTTTGTTTCCCCCCTTAGCAAACCTGGCCTGTTCTTTGCATAATCTGTTTTCTGTGCGATGCATGGAGCCCTCCAGCAGCATTTCATTGATCTATGCAAACTCATTTTGAAAAAGTATTGGGCAGCACAATTTAAAATGAAGCAACGTAGCTCAAAACCCAATGTAAATAACACAAAGTTTGAGATTTCTGCTTTAAACTATATATTTTTTTCCAAATGGTGATTGTCATATGAAATGTGCATATTCAAGCAGATATTATTCATGCCAAGTGTCATGGAATGCTTTAGTGAGTGCTTTTCTACTCAGGATGTTCTCTGTGAACTAATCAGAGCTTGATTTCGAATACACGTATTTTCAAAGATTTTACTCATTTACTTACCATTGTTTGGTGAATTCATAATCTTATGCATACTTTTCATACTTTGTCATATATTGATTATTCAGATATGACAGCCACTGACCATTGCATACTTGATCTGGAAATAAACCAGCATATGAAGATAGAGGACCATATTTACTAAGCAGTCTTCTACCATAAGGCACCAGCACTGGAAGATTCCTTGTGGCAGAAAACTAGTTGATATAGACGGCCTAGAATGGACATGTTGGTTTGCTCTGTGTATACTGCCAACTCTCTGTAAAGGTGCAGTTTCTCCCCAAAAGTTATTTATTTATTTTCTATTGATGTAGGGAAATATTGTACATTTAATATTTTTCGTAGCTACTAATTTGGTTACATTGATCTCTGGAACTCCTCTTAAATGCATTGAATATGTTCACCGTTATTTTTTGTGAAGAAAATGGAAAGCATTTTCTTTGTACCCCCAAGATCTACAAATGGCAAACTGGTACAGTATCTCTATAGTACTAATGTTTAAGACTAGAAGTGCCACTGTATAGTAGGCTTATTGAAAGGAGCTTTTAAGATGACTGCATCATTAATTGCACCTGGGTCTCTCTTGACTTTTAGCTACCGAGTTTTCTAGTGATCTAAATGGCACTACTTCTTATCTTTAATCCATTTGTTAAGGTTTCTCAACACTGAGGTCTTTAAATGTCTATTAAACATAATAGGGAAATAATTATAGATGCATAATTCTTATTTTGCTTTTAACTTGTATAGTTTGTCAACTTACATTTTAAACCACAGTATTTTTGTGTACCTAGGGAAGTACAATATACATTACTTTCACTATACTAAAATATTTAATTCTAAATATAGTAACCTATACATCTACCTGGTTAATTATTTCTACTATGTTTGCAGTCTTCATGCTCGTTAAATCTATGCGTGACGTTTTGGATTTCTTCAGTTGAGTGATGATCTTCTATTTTTACAGCCATTGATTTATTATTGTTGTGCATCATGCAAGCTATATGGGTCAGTCCCCTGCTCAAGCTCGAGCTGCTATCTGTGCTGTGGTTTTTTGTTGTTGTTGTTTTTTAAAATTAACATATTATATATTTTTACCTTATTTGAAACCAGGGGTCCCCGGAGTTGAACAGCAGCACACCAGTCCTAGGGGACCACGTTTCTGAAGAGACTTAATTTTACAATTCACTTACAATAATTTGTGCCTTGGAAAAACTGTATTGCCTCTGGCGTCCAAGTCCTATTCTAACAGCCAATATAAATCCATGACCTCTTGACATGACATTGCAGGTTCCGAATGGGGGACCCCGCAGTCATCTTTGTTCCTCCTTGGAAGTACTGGCAAAAGTAAAAAGTTAAATCTTTTGCAATTGGGATGTCACTGGAGCTTTCCCCTGGGATGTCATGGTTCATCTCCAGGGGACCTTCTGATTCATATCGGGTAAAAAAATAATATTGATTTGGGGGCAATTGATGCCTTAACATGCCTCACCCTGCTGTTGGTTACAGTTAACATACTTTAGGTAGAACAAAGAGGCCTCCCTTCTCTGAGCCACATTGTTTTTATCAGTCTTGCCGACTCAGCTGCTCTGTCTTTGCTACCAGCTCTCTTCCCACTTCCTGGATTCATTAAAGCAAACCTATGTGTAACTGTCATAGTGCATATTTTAGGTTTTGAGGAGGTGTCATGCGTAAATCTTGCTAATTGAGCAATATTGATACAAAAGGAATGCATAAAACATTAACGTGCGCTGCTACGGAAGGCAAGCACTGACTGGGGGAGACAATTAAGGACCTTTTGAACTGACAATCCTTGATATAGGGACTTAAAGGGAAGTACCACGGTCCGCTAATGGTGTGTTGGAGCGGGCCTTTAGAAGGGGTTTATGTTTCCCTAATGCATTGCCCACCTTGCTTTCTTTTGATATATTGCCCCCCCCCCCTAGTTAGTGTTTCTGTACAGTCTCCTTTACTACTTTAGAATTTTTTTTTCTCTACAATATTTTGTTGCACACTTGTCCTTGTTCTGCGTCCTGGCTACCTACTTATGTGGTGAATAAATATTATTTTTCTTGTGTTTACATATTCCATATAGGTGTCTTCTACTTTTCAGTTTTTCTATATTTTGTTTACTGCTGTTTTTTTTTTTTTATTATTATTCCCCACTATGATATTTTATATGCCTAGGCAATTCATATGATACCTTTTTAATTGATCTATTGTTCATGATTATTGCAATATTTCCCTAGTACCATTCACAATCTCTTTACATATTCGAGTGTGGAGGACATGTTGACTTAGGCATTAGGTATTCCTTTTATCCTTGAGTACCGAGAACTATTATCCTACCTCTTCTTTTTTGAGCGGTGCTGTCTGATTTAGATTCAGTTGTAAACTAGCATACAGTACTTGCTAATATCTTACCACTACATCAAACGATAAGCAAAATGTGTGTCTTATTGCATAGTTAAGCTCACCTTGTGAAGGAACTTAAAGAATTCAGTTGGAGGCGAGTCATTTAGAAACAAATGGTAAATGTGAAGATACGTAGAAATAGTGCTCTACGTACTAAGGAATCATAGCACTCCAGCTACTGTCACTATTATTCAGTGTATAAGTGGTTTGCAACTACATATTTACTATAATCTACTGCCAAGTGAATATTTAATTCAAGCAGCTTTCTGTCCCATAAACTGAAACAAACTACTGTATAGGGGAAAACAGAAGCATGGTAATACATCAGAATTAGTGTATTTTATTGGCTTGACAGCTACCCGAGCAAATGTAAAAAAATTACCAATATGCATTCATTTAGACCCTCACTATCTTACACGTAAAGCTGCTTAATGCTTGACAACTATTGCAACCAAGGTAGACTGTTGCAGCAGCATTTCCTTGGTGTACTGTATTGTATGCTCATCTTGTTTTTCTTCACGTCAATGCACTGAATTGCCTATAGTCTCTTGTTTTAGTACCCACTACCAGCCTTCTTTTCCCTCTCTTGTTTTAGAGGTTTGTACAAAAAAAGTTTTTTAAATCACTTCAGTGGTTTAAAGATCACGACATGCAGTACCAAGTGACACTGATGAAGCAAAACATAATACTTTTGCTTGCCTGAAATTATTGCTCTCACGTGGAGAGTCATGCAAGCAAGGGATTCTGGGAATGGAAATGGCACATATATATATATATATTATATATATATATATATATATATAATATAGACACCACACACACACACACACACAGTGGTCGACAAATCACCAAAAAATCTACTCGCCCAACAAAAAAAATCTATTCGCCACCAGTACCAACGTGTGATGCCTGGGCAATAGGAGCTCGCCAAGATGTTAAATCCACTCGCCGGGGCGTGCAAATGTATAGGTTTGTCAGAACACTATTATATATATATATTATATATATAATATATATATATATAATATATATATAATAATATATTCTCAGAATTTACTCTTTAAAAAAAAATTCAGGATTTTATTTTTTCTTTTCCATTTTAAATGGGTGTTGCTTGTAATCAGCCCTTCATTTATATGTGGTGTTACATCTTGATTTTGTGCGGCGTTGCAAATAGACAGATATTGCCTTGAAAAACTAAACAAAAACACTGCTTCTTTCAATATTCTTTGGCCAATCATTTTAAATGTTTTTGATTTCCAGAAAAATGTTGATTGACCTAAGATTAATTAGGTTACTATATGAATTTCTTTTGTGGAGATCATTGATTTCCTTTTCTATTATCAAATATTATACTTTTAAGAAGTTATTTGAGACACTTAAAGAAATGTCAAAGCATGGCTAACACGTATGTGTGTGTGTGTGTGTGTGTGTTATGGAGTGAATGTGCAAACTCCAATGTTCTCTTTAGAAGATGTCAAAGAAACAGGTATATATGACTGATGCAGATTTTGTAGTGAATAGGAAATAGGAAAACGTAATTTACATCTGTACAATTTTAAAGGAGAAACATGCACGCGGATCAGGAAATATTTTAAAGTTGTATGATTGAAAATATGATGTAATTGTAGCACACTGGTTCCAACAATACTAACACAAGTAATTAAGTATGCACCAGACTCTTCACAATAGAAGTCAAGACATAGAATATACACTATGTCTGACTTCAGTGGGTATTTTCTGGCAGAAACTACCTGAACACCCCCGCTTCACACTATATAGAATAAGGCCCTTCATCATTTCTAGATGAAGAGGTTGAAAGTCTATGCTAATTTTTCTGACAAATATATCCCCAAATACTTTAGAATTGGTGGAGTTACTGGAAGATCTATCTGAAAGTAGTCATAATGGGAACCAGTTATGGTGGCATGATTTGTCAATTACTGCTTTCTAGAGGTAGCCGTCTGATTTTAGAATGCTCTTTACGTATCCGATATGGCTTTCTATAATTCATTCACATAATTACAGGTTATATATGAAATGTGGCAATAATTATATACATTTTTGCCAACACTGCTTTTCCTGTTGCTTTGGTGACTAAATGGCCACCAAAAGCTACTTGTAGGCCGTGGTTTATTTGACATTTTTATTGTACAGTTCCAGGGTACCTCATGGCGGTTTTGCATACATCATGGGTGGAAGCGGACTACAAAATTTTACCATAGCAGCTGTAGCATATACTTCAAATCTGCTGCCAACATCAAGCACATGGTATGTTATAACCTTCAACTACATATAATCCCTGTATTTCAAAGTGCATTCCATGTTTGTTTGGAAGAAACAAACAAAACATTTAAAAACAACTTCATGCAATTGTTGAAAGTGAACACTTGGCAATATTGGTTTGTTTGGATGCCTGGAGGCATTTTCTTTCCATTAAGACCTCTGACTGGGAGAGTGCTATCAATTAAGTGTTTTTTCATCTTATAGCCCACTGCCTCGCTGTTCGATAAACATGTAAGCCCGATAAGAAGGGAGCAAAGGAGGGGGGGGGGGGGTCCTGGGCAGTCTCCCATTCAGCACATGGTAATAGCACACACATTGTAACAATCTTGTAAAATAATACTACCTATGGGTATCTGCTTTTTGTACAAAAGGTCTTAATCCCCTAGATGTAACTAGATTTAAACATGTCCCTGCTATTGGTTTATTTTAGTCCTAGGAGACCTAGGACTTCACGTCTAGGGTGCATCTTTAAAAACTGTTACCTTTCGGGACTCATGTTAGACATGTTGGATATTAAATATGTAATACTATTAAAGAGCGAAATGCACACACTTATTTCACAGCGCTACACAGGGCATCCTTACTGGTAGGCTAGTGACTAAAGGAGCAGTGCTGTGATGTTAAACTTTCCCCCTATTTGGCTTTAAACTGGCAGCTTTTTGCAGTGTCCTTACTACTTATATGAGAAGAGACTGCTGTACTAATATATTACATTTCATTACAGGACATCAAAATATATTCATTTTTTCTGCTAGATAGAATTTGTTTACAAATGCAGCATATTGTGTTTTCCCCATCTTCTTAAGCAAGTAGAACATTTTACTAATACATTAATAAAAGATGCAATCAGTTTCAGCATAGCAATAAGTTTATTAAACTCTCTTGTTTCAATTTGCTTGCCATTGTAAGATTGTTTCATTTAAATTACGTTGCACAGCACAATCAACCAACGCTTTAGATTTCTGTAATGCTTTCCCGCTGCTGTTTTTGTCTTCCAGTATCAACATGCTTAAGTTACCTGAATACCCAAGTAAGGAAATCCTAAAGGACCGACTTCTTGTGGCATTGCACTGTGGAAGCTATGGTTACACAATGGCATAATGAAGAAAGGAAAACTCATCGGACTACTGATGCGCAATTCAGAGTGGCAGAACCAATTTAGAAAACTGTCAAGAGAAAAACAGGCTAGATACTGCCCACAGGCAGGGCTGACTTTCAAAGATTTGCAAAGTACCCATTTTCTCCTAGATTAAGTGTTGCTTATGTGAATGTGTGATTTAAAAAGAAGAAAAAAACAATGGATCTGCTCTCTGTGGTATCATGATTTTTCTATTAGAAACTGTGTACCTTATTTTTCAAATTGTAGATATACAGTAAGAGGATTAGCTTTCCTCTTTTTCATTGTTTTCCTACGTTTTCAATCTGGACATTGTTTAAAAACAGAACCGGTTTGTGTTTGGCTTTCATGTTAATAGATTTTTATTTTTGAAAAGATGTCCGTTCTGTGCAAGAGTTGTTTGCAGTATGACTGGTTTGGGCAATGTATAAAAGAATGGTTGTAATGTAAACATTGCAGATGTGATGCAATTTCCTTACATATCTCTTTTTATCTTTTTTAAATGTTAGTGTACATATCGTGTAAAAATGATTTGTTTTCAAATCGGACCACAGAGCTGTTAACATTGTATAATATATCCTGTTTAATTTTTACAAGATGTATAGTATGAGTATTTGATTTAATGGTTCACTTTATGTACCTTTTTAGTGACATGGCTATTGTTCATTTCTACAATGTTCCCCTTTTTTTCTGACCATGAAAGAGGTACAGTTCTGTTTTGATATTTTACCCACCCAATGCATGCTGTTTGTGTTATACTTTTCTGCCTGTTCTGTTAAATTATACATTTCTTGTGCAAAGTATCTGAAATGTATTTTTGTACAAATTTAGCGTGCCGAAAAATATATAAAGCATTTTATAAGTTGTCTTTAATACATTGGCACTAAATTCAAATCTCTTTGCTTTGTACAGTATCTTTAATATAACATCAATGATCTGCACTTGCAGTAAAGACCACAAATCAAGTGAAAAATCCGTCTGCAGTCATAAAGGCTTTTTAATTGAACAGATAAGAACAGTAGCATCAAGCCCAAGTCAAACTACAGTAAAGAGAGAGGATAATTGGTGGCAATACATTACTATGAAGCGGTCTTTTTTTATGGTCCGGTTGATGAATAAACAAAGGCGGCATACAACACAAGGCTTTCTATCTCCATTCATAGCATGTTAAGGACCGTAACACGGCAGTATTATATTTGATGGCACATATGTTTCAGAGCTGATCGTTACCCCTATTGAAAGCACTTACCATTTCCATGGCTCAGAAAGCTGTTTTATATTACTCAAAACCTGCATATTGGTTATAAAAATAAAATAAAAAGCAAAAAAGATTTATTCCTGATTCAAACATAGCTACTACTTAATATCAGCAGGCTCTTTGGCAACACTTTTTCATGCATATAGTATTAAATTACTGAATAATATTTGCATACAAGGTACTTTTCAAACAGATGAAAAATGGTTACTTCAGAGTAGATGCTGACATGTTTAATTTGAAAAGCTTCAGAAACTTTTTTTCTGACCTGAAATATGAGTATTTTAATATTTCTGGAACTCCCTGGCTTGACAGCGCACCTCCATTTGCTGAACAGAGATTTTCAAAACTTATAGCAAGCCCAGAAAACTGTACGGTCTAAAAATGTAGATCTTTAGACCAACAAGCTTCCATGGATTTTGAGAATTGAATGCAGCGAAGAAGCCTATGAAATGGGAAGGAATCATTGAATACGAACTTGTATGTCATCTCTTTGCATTTAATTCTGCATGCCGCTGCTTCCCTGTCAGCGAGAATTTTGTTTTCTGGGGTTTCCCAGTGGGCAGAATGGACCTGCTGCAGGCAGCCATAGCTTCTACGTTCTTCCGGTGCTGCTTTTCTTTTCTTGCCGTGGCTCCGAGGACAGCCTGTGACGGACTTCATTAGATGAGAGCTTGATAAATGTTCGGTTTTCCAAACCATGAATCGCATTTTGCATATTGGTTTTCTAAAGTCATCGTGCGATAAGGTTACTTAATAATTGTCTCCATTAGGTATTACAATTTCTAAAATTACCTTAAATAAACCTCAGGTTCACAACTGATTTGAAGACTCATAAGTCTACGTTTGCACACTTTTGTTTTTTAAATATATGTTTGAGAAGTACAAGTAATGATCCCTCATACACAAGCCACAACGGGGGCTAATGGTGTAACTCAAAATGGTAAGGTGAGACCTCCTGGAAACTTACGGAAGGTAAATGGAAAACCATATACTTCCTCTCCCTCTCCCCCCCCCCCCCTACTCTTCCTTTTCAGTTTATTCAAATAGATTCATCTATGTATCCTTGATCCACCTACCCTGTGTTGTTTCCCATCTTCCCCATGTTAGACATTTCAGAAGAAGGGCAAGACTAAAATAAATGTTTTATTTCTCCCGAAACAGTGAAATAGAAGTGTATATTAAAGGGATATAGCATTACCTCTGGATAATACTTTGGAGTCATCTGCATTCATTAAGATAACCTTTAATAATTTAGCCTAAAATACACAACTTGTGGAGAGCACCTGCATCCTATTAACATTGTACGATGACAGGCCTGTTGAGAAACAATAACTTTATATTGTATGTAATTTAGGGTGATTAATTGGGTTGCAGTTTTCTTGTCCTTTTAGTGGTGGAACAAGCTTGGGTGGGTATTTCATCATCACAGGAAGGGAACAGATGTCTTGTCAGACCATAGATCATGAGCACTCATTAACTTTTATTATCATATATAAAATGCTAGGCAATAAAGCATTGTTTTCAATGTGTAGAAATATGTTGTGCATCTAATGTTGCAAAACCTTTCGAACTACACAATGTGATTAGCTAGCTTTGTATATATATTGCATGATTGAGACAATGTCATTATAAAGAGGTAGTAATGGCTGTTCTATGAAAAGTCATTTCATCGCATCAAGAAAACTTATGTAGGTTTAAAGAAATATGAGCCTTACGGCAAACATCAGAAATTATATATATATATATATATTTTTTTTTTTGTTTTTGCAGACTAATTTTAGGCATTGTCATGCTACATAAAATAAACTGCACTTGAGTTAAATCTGATTAAGATCCCTAGGCGATTTTGTCGCATTGTGCAGTGTTTAGAGGAAATATTGGGGTACTGTGACATATATTAGCCAAGAACAGCGTAATTACATGCATAGAATAGAAGTAGGCTAACCTGTAAAAATATACATGTTTTACTAGAACAAATCACTTTATTTAGTTGTTGCAGATTGGGTAACCAGTAGTAATTATTATTATATTATGTGCAGCCATCAGGGATTGGATCCCAATGGTGCTAATTAACCTAATTAGTCTTGAGAGTTAATGCCTTGAAGATGTGCATCCAGTGACATTCTCAGGCGATCAGTCAAATATTTTGGAATTTGAGCTACAGTAACATTATACAAAACTTTTTGCATAGGGAAGTGCACTCGGCATGGGCATGGTCACTCATCCTATGGATGTCTCCATGCTTAGTTAAGGCAGATATGTTTAGTCTCTAGTATAGTTCAACAGAACCATATGCTCCAGCCCTGGATGTTAAACAATACATGTATTCTAGCTTAACAGGTGACATGTATGTCCTGACATTTTGGTTCCATGGGGGTGCTAGATACCTTTAGGAAGTTGCCCCTTGGGACCAAGACATTGGGTCTCTTGGGGATGGACAAGAAACAGGTAATGAACTAGACAGAATAGATTGAAATGGGGAAATAGCTAGGGGTCATGGAGGGAAGTGGAAGTTTGGCAGGAAGGGAGACACCCATAAATATACTTTGAGGAGGTAGATATGAATTTAGACCAGGATAATGCAGTTGATGTGGTATACTTAAATTTTGCAAAGGCTTTTGATACGGTGCCATACAAGAGGTTAGTGTACAAAATAAAGAAAATTGAACTCGGTAAAAATATTTGCACCTGGATTGAAAATTGATGGATAGACAGCAGAGAGTTTTCGTAAATGGAACCTTTTCAGGTTGGGCTAAAGTTGTGGATGGAGTACCTCAAGGATCGCTACTGGGACCCCTACTTTTTGGCACCCCCTTGAGGTTGGAATAAAGAGCAAAGTCTCCATCTTTGCTGATGACACTAAATTGTGTAAGGTAATAAAATCAGAGAAGGATGTAATATCTCTCCAGAAGGATAGACTGGGAACTTGGACAAGTAAATGACAAATGAGGTTTAATACAGATAAATGTAAGGTTATGCATTTGGGAAATGAGTGAAACAGGTGACTTACAAACTAAATGGGGAAAAATTAGGTGAATCCTTGATGGAGAAGGATTTAGGATGGCTTGTAGACAGCAGGCTTCGCAATAGTGCCCAATTTCAAACAGTAGCTGCAAAGGCAAATAAGATCTTATCTTGCAATAAACGGGAATGAATGGAAGGGAAGTAAGCATAATTATGTCCCTCTATAAAGCATTAGTAAGACCACACCTTGAATAAGTAGTACAGTTTTGGGCACCACTTCATAAAAAAGACATGCAACTAGAAAAAGTGCAGAAAAGAGCCACCAAATGAATAGAGGGGGTGGAAAATCAAGAGATTTGTTTATATTAGAAAAGAAACATGTAAGAGGGGATATGATAACTATACAAATATTTTTGGGAACAATACAAAGAGCTTTCAAAATAACTATTCATCCCAAGGGCAGTACAAATGACTCGGGGGTATCCCTTAAGGTTGGAGGAAAGGAGATTTCACCAGCAACAGAGAAAAATAGTTATTTACAGTAGTGGCAGTTAAATGTGGAATTCATTACCGATGGAGAATGTAATGGCAGATACCATAGATATCTTCAAAAATAGGTTGCATATTTTTAGAAAGGAAAGATATACAGGGATATACCAAATAAGTAAACATGGAAAGGATGTTTATCCAGGGAGTAATCTGATATCCATTATTTGTTGTTGGGAAGAAAATTAATTTTCCCCTTATGAGACAGCATTGGATAATGTTTCAGAGGCTTTTTTTTTTATTTGCCTTCCACTGGACCAAATACTGTAAATACAAATATAGGATAAGTCTTTGTCTCTGTACTCTAAATTGATCATATGTTGAACTTGATGGACATATGTATTTTTTCAACCTTGTCTATATCGATTGGGAAAGTGGGCAGGTAAAAAACAAGTAAATGAGGATTGAATAAAGATTCATATACAATGTCAGTTTTATGTGGACAAGGATTTGGGAATGATTGTAGATACTGTAGCAGGTTCAGCACGTGTGCACAGTGTATTGCAAAGGCAACCAAAATGTTATAATGCACTAAACAGACTATGGATGAAAGGGAGCAGAGCATAATTTTGCCAAAGTATGTAGAGTATAGATTATGGTTTTTGGCACCTTACCATAAATTAAATGAATTGGAACTTTTGTAGGTGATGGGAAGCCAGGATTTAAGGAGAAGGTGACCAGATGCTGTTTTGGGAAAAAGTGAAATGATTTTAGCTGAAGCATTTTGGATATATCACAACGCAGAAAGTTGTGATACGGCGAGACCTGTTAGTCGTAGGTTACATTTGTCAAGTAGTCAGAAAAAGGACCGGGTGTAGAGCCACCAACTATTGAAGATTGTTCCCTTTGTAAAATATGCCCAGGGTCAATAAAGGAACTTAAAGGATCAGTTCCACCTACTTGTTTTTTTACAGGATGAGAACCAAGGTGTCCCCCAGATCTAAACAATTCTATTTTCAGCTCTGGGTTCCCGATATATTTGTGGAGTTACCAGGTTTTAATCTCCGATCAGATATACACAATCTTTGCAAGCTCAAACCCAGATACACAGTGTGAATATATATATCAATTGGAACGTTACTGGAAAAGTAATCTCAAAAATACAACATTAAACAAAAAAAATACACATTCAATATGACAAATTATTTAGTTTATTGCTATATGCTTTTTCTATGTTTTTTCGTCTCATAATTGTGGGTTATTTAGTTCAATCCTTAGACCAAAACCTTTCAAGTCTGCAACCGCATCAAGGTAAAACCCTTTCAGCAGGTACCTACCCTACCAATTTTGTGCTGTCTTTTGTATTTTTTCCACTGCATATGTGCGGTTAATGGGTTAAAAACCTGTCTTGTATTTCTTCGACCACATAGAGAAAAGAGGAAACCAATCCATAATATAGCCAATAACATGGTATACGTAATGTATATGCAGTGCCTAAGGGGTTAACATTTAGGACCACTATAGGTGCGAGCTACAGTGCATTAAAAACAGAAGCACCATAATAAATATAGCTAAAAAGATAAAGTGCAGGAAAATATATATACTTTCCATGCTTACTGATACAGCAAAGGTCATCACCACCATTCTCCTGGGGGAAGAAACCTGTCAATAGATTACAACATGCACTTGTGTGTACTTGGACCCATTGATTAAATAGAAGTGTGTGGGAGGGGAGGGTGAGCTTAATCTATTACACTTTATTATTTTTAGTTTGGTGTAACTATATTTATTAGGGCACTTTTGGTTTTCAACCAGTTTTAACTTCATTGTAGCTCGCACATATAGTGCTCCTAAATGTTAACCCCTTAAGCCATGTCACACATGTCACACATGCCATGCTGTGGGCTATATTATTATTTGATCTCCTCTTTTCTCTATGCAGTGGGAGAAATACAGAAGACGGCACAACATTGGTAGCGTAGGGCCTGCTGATAGGTTTTACCTTGACATGGATGATGTCTTCAAAAAATGTTTTGGCCAAAAAATAGTTACAAACCAGTAAGTAATGGTGGTAACTTTGCCAGTAAGTATCTCGGACACAGATAGCTCTGCTCTGGAGGATGCCTTTGTTCCAATCCTGTATAAAAAAAGAAATGGTGGTTACTTAGGGTGGATTGCTCCTTTTAAGCCTTTGAGTTGCCCGAGGGGGGCCCCTGAAGGACCAGACCCCATGACACAGTAGCTACATCTCGGAGCACTCAAAGGTATAAGGAGGGGCTTGTTCACTACTAGGGCTGGTTATTAACTGGTACTCATCCTCAGAAATGAGAGGAAAGGAGATTGAAGCAGAAGGAAAGGGTTCCCTACAGTAAGAACTGTGCAACAGAGGGATTTACTGTGTTGGGAGACTGATAGCAGGTACAGCAATTAAGAAAATATTTTATCATTGATGGAGAGCACGCATAGTTATGTCAACCAAGTAAAATCAAACAGAATATTATGCAGATATCATTCTATCAGATTGTCTCATTGACTTCAATGGAGCAATGTTGCACTGGGGATTTTTGTTTGCTATGCCAATTAGGAGTTAGCAAAATGTTGAAGTCGGCAGACGTATGTCTTCATTTCACTCAAAGCCAATGTGGATTACATTTTCCTTGTAGTTCCCATAGTGCCTTGGGGCTTTTAAGTACCATAAATGATCACCATAACATAATAATGTCAAGCAAAGAAAACATTAATATTTATTTTAGCTGGTTGGAAGCCTGCTTACATACATATACAGTGTAACTCAATCACAAATAGCTTCTATAATTTTCTAATGGCTCAGCATTTTGCTTGAAGTGAATTTTGGATCAAATGTTTGTGCTTGGCATTTTAAATTATTAACGGTTTAAGTTTTTGGGGAAAATATCTTTCCTCCATAAACAAACATGATATACTGTAGACTTTTGTAGAGCAATGTTTTTCAACCAGGGTTCCTAGGAACCTTTGGTTTCCCCGGGCATCCCTATAGGGTTCCCTGCAATTTTCTGGTAACTTGAAAATTGTATCAAATACAGAAGACTTTACAATGTATCTGACCAGTGTTGCTAATAGAGAGGGTTGGGGTTCCTTACAATGCCTGATTTCAGACGCACTATTAGAGAGGGTTGGGGTTCCTTACAATGCCTGATTTCAGACACACTATTAGAGAGGGTTGGGGTTCCTTACAATGCATCTGATGTCAGACACACTATTAGAGAGGGTTGGGGTTCCTTACAATGCATCTGATGTCAGACACACTATTAGAGAGGGATGGGGTTCCTTACAATGCATCTGATCTCAGACACATTATAAGAGAGGGTTGGGGTCCTTACAATGCATCTGATCAACAGAGGCGCTATTAGAGAGGGTTGGGGGTCCCTCCGAATTTCACTTTGGGTTCCTTAACCAAAAAAAGGTTGGAACCCACTGCTGTAGAGTAATACTGACTTACAGTAGTTAATCAAATCCCAAAGCTACTGCAATTCTTTTAAAAGAAATAAATATCTTCAAGGAAGAATCCTGTCTTTTCAACATTTTTTTTTAAACAAGATTTGAACCAGGGGTTTCCCAGACCTAATCTGCTCTAATTTTCGCTCTGAGCACCTCCTGGATACCAAGCTACTCAACAGTGAAGTTACCAGTGTTTCTGCCATGCATTTATATGGCTGCCAAATAGGGAGCCATAAATGATGATAGTGGGGCTTCTGATTGGCTTGATTTGGTGGCCATTTTGTTTCCCCTGGAGGGAGATTAAATACCAGTAACTTCAGCAGGGAGTACCTTGGGAACCAGGAAGGTGGGGGGGGGGGGGAGTGTTCTAAATTACAAATAGCGTGATTTAGCTGTGGTAGCAATTTGACTCGTAAATATTTTTAAATAGGTAAAAAAAAGAAACGAGCTGTTTATATTGCTGCTTTAAGGACAAAACGTGAAAAATACATTTCTCATCAGGAACTATAGCTGAATACATTATTTCCACATAAAAAGATTCTAACATATTTTTGTGTATTGCTGTATAGCCTTTAATATTTTTTAAATGTACCCTGAATTAAAATGTAGGAATAAAACCAGACTGATCTATGCCTCTGTTCAAAAAGGAAAAACATAATGAGGCTGTGTATATACTGTACACACTAAGCCAATTTATCTAACATATGGATGCTTCCGCAGTAATTCATTTCTCTGAATAAATCACTGCCTTGGAATAAATCTTTTTTTTAGATATTTTCTTCAAAATGCTCAATATTTACTACATTTACATAGGGTAATATGAGGAAAACAGATGGGTATTCATTGAACTGCAATCGTGCCCCAAAGTCAATAGAAGTGTCTGTGTAATAGTGCACTGATCGGCACTATCCCAGTTTAATGAATAACCACCATCATGTCCATTGGCGAATGTGGCACTGAAGTCCCCCAATATATAATGTTAATTGCCCTTTATTCACTGTGGACACAATTGAATGACTTGAAGCAGAGGTTCTCAATTATTTTTTGTCTACTGTATGGAGACACCAATACAAAGAAATGGGAACACACAAGTTTATGTTTAGGGCTCTATTTATTTATATGGATTAAACTTGTTCTTGCGTGTTCATGACATCATGTGATGATGCTGAAAGGAAATCATTTGAGGGATATTTATTTTGCTTATACATTTAGGACTGATACATACGTTTTAAAGGTGCAAGTCCGGCTATTCTTTTTTGATAAAGGAGATCATCACCTGGTCCAGTGTGGGTTATTTTACGGGAGGGGGGGTGGGGGGAGCTTACTTATATTTATTTATATATATTATACATGATATAGATAAGATATATATATATATATATATATGAAAGAAAAAATACAAAGTGCGTAAAAGTACAATTCAACTTAAAAAGATTATTTTTTTAGATGTAATGGATGCTGCTACAATGTGTAGGACACACACGATGCCAAAATATATATAAAAATATAACAAACAGCGCAAACCAATACAATGTGTTTAAAATAATAAACACTGGTGTAAATAAATAGTCCAATTGTCCAACTGTATATATAATTTTAGGAAAAATATTGAAGTGAAATTATCTTAACTGATATGTTTTCTAAGAATTCACTAAACACTGTGGGATAACTAATTAAGATAATATATTTTCTGTACTAAAAAGCCATTCCATATATTTGTGGCAGATGAATGGAGCACTAAAAGAGATGTAACAGCTTGTGTGTTATTTTGTTTAGTGTTTTTATTAGAATTCAGTTCTGACATAGAATATGTTCCCAGAGGGAGAATGCTGATCTTCTCCCATTTTTGTGGTCATGTAATTATTTTTAAATGGGAAGAAACCACATCTATCACGGAGTTAGACTAGCATTCTACAGTCATTCCACAACATTTAACTCTTTAGGGGAAGACGGATGAGGAAAGTGTTACAATGTCAATGTGTACTGTATAATCCTGGGAAGAATAATTATAATCTTTTGACAGACATAAAATGATCATGAGGCCTTTGTTTGAAATAACTATACTGCCTATTTTTTTTTTTGACGTAAGTTTTAGGTAATTGCTTCTTGGTCAGATTTTACAGCAAAATAAGAACAGCATTGCATGTAAAATAATATAAATCATGAAGTATTAATTGGGAATATTATCAATTTAGCATCAAAGTATCATGATGCTTATACAATTCAATAATTCTCCACAGTCCTGTAATTGCCACAATTGTCCTGTAATTGCCACAATTGGCATACATGAATATTGCCACACTCTGATGCCCTTACTAACATCCAGACTTCACAGAAATGGAAAAATCCCTCTATTTACTATTTCCTGTCATTTGTCCATTATAGTATACAGCAGGCCATCAAACTCAGAATAGCTTGGGGCCAATTCTAAAAGTCTAACTGCAGGACTCTCTCCCCCCTCTCTTTTCTCTCTCTCCCCCCCCTCCCTTTTCTCTCTCTCCCCCCTCCATTTTCTCTCTCTCCCCCCTCCCTTTTCTCTATCCCTCCCCTTTTCCCTATCTCCCCCCCCCCTTTTTCTCTATCTCCCCCCCCCATCTTTTCTCTCTCCTCTTAATAGACTTAATAGATAAAGGGGCCTATGCAGAGAGCAGCGCTATTTCGAAATTCGCCATTTTTTGGAGAAAATCGCGCAGAAAGCAGCAGAAAATGGCGAGTTCCGAAAAACGCGCCAATTTTTCTTTTCTATTTGTAAAACTCGCCTCGCGGCTGGCGAGAACCTCAATCTCGCCAGTTTTAAAAATATCCGTATGCAGAGAGGCGCGAACGGCATCTAGCGGCTGTTCGCGCCAATAAAATGGCGCGATTGTCTCCGTTTTGCCTCGCCAAAAAAAACTGCCGCTCGCGGCCATTGCAAAGGGAAAAAAAAAGGCGCGAATTTGTTTTAACACATTTCTGAAGCGCGCATCTCGCCAATTTAAACTCGCCACACGCATCCATGTTAAACATAGCAGAATTCGCACTTTTCTGCATATGGAGATTAAAACTCTCCAAAAAAGCTACTTTTTAATAAATTCGCCAATTTTAAAATTCGCTGCTCTCTGCATAGGCCCCAAAGGCTCAATAATATCATTCCAAGATCTTCAACATAAATTCCACCCCAACCACTTTCCGCTATTTAGCTTTATTCACATCAGGCATTTTATATTAGTATAGCCATGTGTAAAATTGGTGTACAGATTTTATTTATTTATTTATTTATAAAATATTTTACCAGGAAGTAATACATTGAGAGTTACCTCTCATTTTCAAGTATGTCCTGGGCACAGAGTAAAACAAATAGTACATGGTTACAAGTACAGTTACATAAATGAACAGGGTATACATTATATACAAGACATTGCGTGCACAGTTAAAGAAAATATATATTATGAGCGTATGAAACAGTTACAGACCAGGTTAAAATGTGAGACAGCCTTAGATTTGAAAGAACTTAAACTGGTGGTGGATGTGAGAGTCTCTGGTAGTTTGTTCCAGTTTTGGGGTGCGCGGATCTCTCTCATGCTGGCAGTAATCCTGGTAAGAAGGCAGGGTTGCCAGTAACTATCATGGAGGTTTGCCCTCAAACCCTGGGGAAGTGTCATATGTAGCAAAGGAAGTGACAGCATGCTTTGTGTCCACTGTTAGTGACACAGAGGTGGGTCTTTCTGGAGTCTACAGTATATATTACACAGAACTGCCAAAAGTTAGAGGTTCTAAGAGTTGTCTAAGAAGTGTGAGGTTCAAGGTTAAGCTCTGCTGGTCAGAGTGGCACGTGACAATCTATTACACACTGTGCCCTGGGACCTGGCACAGCTGGTGATTCCCCTTAGGGGAGAGGTGGAAGGACAACTCAATTAAAGAGATAAGAGGAACCTTCTGCATGGAGTACCTCTGCAAAATGTGCGGCTAAGTGTCGGCCGCTGTGATGGGCAGTCTGCCAAGAGACATGCAATTAAAGATGCCCTGGTTCAAGATACCCTTCCTGTGTGAGTCTGGAGTTATTCCACAGGAAGATGCACCTAGGAGTTCCCCGTCAGATACTCCGCCCTGCTGCCGTAGGGATCCTGATGGGGTGGAGGCACTGTACCAAATGTGAGTAGGACTCAGCACACTACCTCAGATGCCTGTCATGGTGATATTCCCCATTACCAACCAGCGGGAGACTCAGGAGTCCTGTTGCCAGCAGGTGCACCACATGACACACATGTAATTGGGAGCAGATTACACCCACAGGGGCCAATATGAGATTGGGTGGAGGTCGTACCGTTACATTTTTGGAGGCGCTGCTGAGAGACCTATCAACAGGACAGGCTTTTGCTAGGCACACTGGGAAACAGGAGAGTGTATGCTGCCAGTCAGTGCTGTGGATGGGACGGGACCTAGGGGTAGTCAGGAAAGGTCTGGACGACTCGCAAAGCACACCCTAGGGCCTTGAATGGAGTAAAGTGGGTCTGGAGACAGGGCTATAGCTGTTCAGGTCACCTTGAGGCAGCTAGTCGTAGGATGCCTGAAGGGATAGCCTGGTTAACCTGGGTCAGGAATTCCTGAGAGGATCTGCGTTAGTGATAGCCAACAGTAGGTTGACGCCCCAAGTACTGCATGGGAGAAGCCAGAGTACACGTCTAGCCAGTAACCAGACCACTTACTACAGAGCACATACTGGAGGAAAGCAGATACCGCATACAGTGAGAGAGTGAGCCTAGCCTGAGGTAGTGCATACATGAGTCAGACATACATGAGATACATGTAGGAAGGTGCACTGGCATTCTTTATTGCATCGAAATGGTGGCTGCCCAGCAGAGAGGAGCACCATGTGTGATAGCAGTTATCATGTACAGATGGCAACCGCAAGTAGTGAAGTTCCGCGCGGTGCGGAGAGTCCAAGATGGCGGCCAGCGCCTGATGGAGAGAGTGCACGTGGTGTGTGTACCACAGAAGAACAGACTACCGAAGTGACTTTGGCTAGTTTGCTATGGAGTGGCGCTAAAGCAGTGGCTGCGCCATTTTTGTCCTGCCTGGCAGCCCGGGGTGCTGCCCTGGATAAGAGTGTTGAGGACATTGCTATTATGTGCGGAGAGATTGGAGAATCTGATTGCCAGGCAGTGATCACTACACAAACTACCTCAGCTGCTTATGTGAATGGCCGTGCAATCCAAAATGGCGGTTCCCGCTTCCCGGGGAGACCGCGTGGGCCGTGTGAAGGAAATTTTGCAAACCATAATGTTGCAAGGAGTTGGCCGGGAGAGGCGCGAAATAGAGAACCCTACCCTGTTGGGGGAAGTGGCACGAAAGCTGTGGCCGCACCCCCCTGGACTGTAACAGGCTCAGAGCCAATTCTGGATCACCAAGTGAATCTGTGGGACCCTCCTCTAATATCCACCAGGGGGAGGGGTCCCTGTATCTGCCAATTGCGAACCGAGTTGGCTGAGGGAGGACCTGGATGTGCGCTTCCTGCCCCTCAGTTGAGAAGAGCTGGTGAGCAGGCGAGACCACTGTGCAAAGTGTCTCCCTTAACCAGTACGGCTAAGACCGAGATGGACATTGCAGTACACCCCTATTCGTTGCCAGGAGGCTTCCTGGTAGTAAAGGCGGGGGACAAAGAAACTTTGCGGTGCTTGTGCATGCAATGCAGGTTGCCCGGCGGAGAAGCCAGCACCACGGCAAGGTGTCCACAATGTGACATACATTATTTGTGGGCCGTGCAGCCCTTTGTGCTTGGGCACGCCTCGGAGGCGGGAGGGAAGACAGCCAAGCTGACGGCTGGAGCCTCGCCCAAAGTAAAGACGGAGAAAGCTGATCCCGGAGAATGGGGATCGTTGCTAATGATCGCTACTGAAAAGAAAGAAATTGGGGCCTGCAACAGCAGCGAGAACCCGGAACCTCGCTGTCGGTCCCCTGCGGAAGTCCCACTACCAGCGTCTGTGTCTGCCTCATCGGACGAGGAGCAAGCAAGCCCGACATCGGTGGTGATGCGCCTACCGGCGGGCCACTACAGCAGTGCTGAAAAAGAACCAGCACTTACTGTACTGCGAAGGAGCCGAGTCCCGAGAGTCTGCGATTACCGGCACTGCAGTCCCCGGAGCGGATGAGTCCTACGGCCGTGGCGACTCCCTTCGTGAGAGAAGAGGACCTCATCGCAAGCCCGCGGAGTGGTGAGAAACCCTCTTCCCTCCCTCAGGCTCCGATGAAGGCGGCAGAGAAGGAAGGCCTAGTCCAGGCCTCAGCGGAGCAGCGGAAAGAACCATCGCGTCCGGCGCCGGATGTCATACTGGAAGAGGAAGTTCAGGTGGGGAACCCCACCCAAGATGGCACCGTGTCCCGCGAGATTGATGACGTCACTTCCGGCGGACACAGCGGAACCCGGATAGAGCTAGCCACGCCATTGCGAAACTCACAATGCCCCCACCCTCGCATTCCCACCCCTTTATAGTAATTAAGTCCATCATCTTAGACGCTTTCAACCAGCCCACATATAAGCAGACCGCCCATACACAATTTTCTACCCATTGTGTGAAACTCTCAGACCACCCAAGATGGCGCCGAGTCCCGCGAGATAGATGACGTCACTTCCGGCGGACACAGCGGAACCGGCTAGAAGCTAGCCACGCCATTGCGACCGCCGTGCTGTACCAGGTCGTCTGGAGGTGAGAAGAGCAAGAGTTGGCAGGCCATGCGGAAGCCCGGGAACCAGGAGACGGGTGAGCCTGACCTGCTCAACACTGGCACCGGCCGAGGTATTGCCAAACTGCGGATAGTAATACCGCATCGCCAGCACACGTCCCCTTTGCCCTGCCCTCGGCCATAGCTCAAACCCCTGTCCCTGTCACCTCCTTATCTGGGTCCCTATCGAGCCAAGGGTGATCTGGGGAGTCCCGGGATACCTCCGAGGAACGGACTGGGTCAAATCTGGACTGGGGGGAATGTTTTACCTCTGATGAGGGATCCGGGAGGGAAATGATTGCTTCTGGGGTGTCGTCGAGAACGAATTCTGTTGATTACAATGCCAATGTAAGGGGTAGGCCTAAATGCCTTGGGTCAGCCTCTAGGTCCACAGGGACATCAGGAGTTTCTTCTGGGGGAGAACCGGAAGAAGGTGAGATAACAGTCTCAGTGGAAGAGCAGGCTGTGGAGAAAGAAACCAGATGGTGGGCTCCTATGTTTGAGGGGTATGAGGCCTGGTTGGATCGTACGCAATTCATACTAATCAGGATTGATATAGTTGATCACTGGTGGGATGAGGGTGAGTACTCAGATGAGAAACGCATAGAAGAATTAAGGAAAAGATGGTATGATATTCAAAAGGGCCTTATTACACCCTGAGGGTCATCCATACTATATGACGTGGTTGCTCCTGAAGAACCATTGTCGTGGGTACTGCCAGGCAGGGCAGGCAATAAAAAGCTTATCCGCATCAGCAGGGCTGAGAGAGCAATAGTAGCATGGTACAAAAGGTCTCATGGTCTTGAATATCTGTATGTACCTGAACCTCTCATGCAAGAGATAGAGGATAACAGGGATGCATGGCTGAGGGAGACTGTTGAGGATTACATTATGTCTAAATCTGGTCATGCACCGTACAAGACAGAGGAGAGGATATGTTATCTTATGAGGGTATGGAGTGTTGGGCGCAACATTTTTATGCATAAGATGGAGTATAGGCCAGAGAATTGGCCGCCCAGATCTTACAGTATCACAGTGCAGGATGCTAATGGGAGGGAGGTGAAGAAACCTGACCCTAGGCATTATTACTAGATTAATTCTCCTATGGAGTGGTTCTATGAGCTGCTGTGACCAAACTGGTTGATGTAATTATGTTCATGCAGAAAAAGAAGATGTGTTTTGTAATAATGTATTCCTATGCTATGTATCTTGTTTATGTGTTGCAGTGCTACCTGAAGGAAGGTTCTGCAAATTTAGGTCCCATTCGGGACGTTGGATTCCACCAGGGGGAGATTTTAGCCATGTGTAAAATTGGTGTACAGATCTCTCTCATGTTGGCAGTAATCCTGGTAAGAAGGCAGGGTTGCCAGTAACTATCATGGAGGTTTGCCCTCAAACCCTGGTGAAGTGTGATATGTAGCAAAGGAAGTGACAGCATGCTTTGTGTCCACTGTTAGTGACGCAGAGGTGGGTCTTTCTGGAGTCTATATATTACACAGAACTGCCAAAAGTTAGAGGTTCTAAGAGTTGTCTAAGAAGTGTGAGTTTCAAGGTTAAGCTCTGCTGGTCAGAGTGGCACGTGACAATCTATTACACACTGTGCCCAGGGACCTGGCACAGCTGGTGGTTCCCCTTAGGGGAGAGGTGGAAGGACAACTCAATTAAAGAGATAAGAGGAACCTTCTGCATGGAGTACCTCTACAAAATGTGCGGCTAAGTGTCGGCCTCTGTGATGGGCAGTCTGCCAAGAGACATGCAATTAAAGATGCCCTGGTTCAAGATACCCTTCCTGTGTGAGTCTGGAGTTATTCCACAGGAAGATGCACCTAGGAGTTCCCCGTCAGATACTCCGCCCTGCTGCCGTAGGGATCCTGATGGGGTGGAGGCGCTGTACCAAATGTGAGTAGGACTCAGCACACTACCTCAGACGCCTGTCATGGTGATATTCCCCATTACCAACCAGCGGGAGACTCAGGAGTCCTGTTGCCAGCAGGTGCACCACATGACAGACACATGTAACTGGGAACAGATTACACCCACAGGGGCCAATATGAGATTGGGTGTGGGTCGTACCGTTACACTAGCTATATCCCAAAAAACAAAATTTATGGAAACAACAAAATTTGAAAAGTTATGTGCAAGCGGTATATATAAGAAGGGTCTGATATCGGAGATCTACTCGGAATATCACTGCCAATAGTAGCCGTCAATCATAGATATATGAAAAAATGGGCTGAAGACATCAATATGGAAATAGATAAAGATGACTGAGAGGATATCTGGGAATCAGCAGCAAAAACTTCAATTTGTACTACTATAAAAGAAAATATATATAAAATATTATTTCAATGGTACCTAACCCCGAGTAGGTTGAGCCAGATCTCCCCCGGCCTAACTGACCTCTGCTGGAGAGGATGTGGCCAGAAAGGAGATCTGGTACATATCTGGTGGTTTTGTCCCCAGATCCAGGTTTTCTGGAACATGATTAGAAATATGATCCAAGATGTTACTGGGGAAAGCATAGAGATGGACCAGCTGTCCTTTCTACTAGCCAAACCCATAGAAGAACTCATGACCTCTCAAAGGAAATTGGCGGCATTCATTCTCACTGCAGCACGCTGCTCAATAGCAGCTGCATGGAAAAAACTGAAAGCCCCATCAAAGCAAAAGGTTATCCGCAGAATTAAGGAGGTCAAAATGATGGAGCTCCTCTCAGCCCTCCTAAGCCAGAAAACAGACCAGCATTATAAGGTCTGGGACGCATGGCCTGAGAACTAGAAAAAGAGAGCCCAGGAATATATCTCATCCAAAGGTAAAACCTAATACCGGAGCCGACGCTGGGGAGATAGAGGGGACGAGCTCCTTCCCTTATCTCCCTTCCCCACTCCCTTCTTACCCTTTCCTCTCCCCCTCTCCCTTCTTCTATACTTTTTCACATTTTTCAAGTAATAAATCACTTAAAAACTTTGAAGGTAGTAGCCTCCCGATTGGAGGCCCAGAAGTATTTAAATGTTCTAAAGATAAGATGGAGTTTCTGTTGGCTTAAATGAAATGTCTAAAGACCTTATGGTCAGAATATATGTTTAAATGCCAAAAAAGATAGTTCTATTGTTTAGATGAAATTTATGTACATTATTCTTCCTGTTTCAAAGTTTTGATATGATACCACAAAAACAATAAAAAACGTTTGAAAAAATAAATAAAAAATGACTTCCCGGCAGTACTGCACACAAGCAAAAGGTTATTGTGGCTCAATTCTCATGCAGGAAATGTGCTGCACTATGATTGGTTGGCTACAGGCTGTTTTGGGATTGGTTGCTGGAATGTTGGGCTGTCATTGGTCAGAGAAGGGTCATGTGGCCCTGCTCTATGCTTGAAACTCAAATTTAATTGTCTCCCCAAGCACCAAGCTTGGGATAGCGTACGTGCCTGCTTCCACCGCGTCGTTGGGGACATGAAGATAAGATTAAAAGAAGTAAACGCATCAAGTGCCGCACACCAAGCACGCTCAGTGTTAGCGTGGACACAGCCTAAGTCAGGTTGCTGGCACTCAAAGATGTTAATGTTTGAGTGAGAGTGTTGCCTACCACCCCCCCCCCCGCTCTCTGAGATGGTATATAAGCTTTGTCTTGGGAGGAGGGCGGGTGGAACCTCACCTGTGAACAAGGACATCAGTCAAGCCGTGCCGTGTTTCCAGGAATATGCAGATAACATAACTCTAATTGCCAGGCACCTGTGCAAGGTGTGGGGATTCCCTGGTGAAACCGTTTGTGTCTGATATCTTGACGTCTAATACAGTCTGCAGCTGAGTATTTCAATAAACTATACTTTACTAACAATTGGTGTGTACTCGTGGGTGACATCGACAACCCGAGCATAAGTATTTCCCTGAAATAAGCATTTTGTGTCAGAACAGTGTTGCATATTGCTTAAGTCTTTCAGCTGTAGAAGGAATATTATAAGACTATAGGCATATTTATCATTAACTTCAGCACAAAATATTCTACTCCTAATTTACATTGATACCGGCAGAAGTGACTACCTGATCAGATCATTCAGCTTACTCAATTTTCCCTCCCTCTTCACCCTCCATTTTAAGTTTCAATATTTTAATTGATTTAATTAAATGTTATGTTTTATTCACATTTATTCCACATGCACTTTTGATTGATTACAACTATTTTGTGTGCACACAATGAGAGATGTCCTTGGGTATCTTCCCATTTTGTGTATCAATGGAAGTGTTTTAAGGCAGACAAAGAGCTGCTATGCTGAAAGAGACTGCTGTTCCCAGAGAAGGGGGACAGAGATGAGTTCTCCCCAGCTGTGGAAGCTGGTACAGTCCCCTAGACCCGCTGGATGGTGGTCGTGAAGTCTGCTGGGACTGCCTTGCTCTTAATCCCAGGAAGAGAAAGGAAGGATGCGAGACCGTGCTGAAGCAGGGATGTCCTGTCCTTAAAATTGGATTTACAGAGGAGAGATTTTCTGAGCTTTCGTGGCGCAGACCTCCCCTAAGAATGAAGGACGCGAGACTGTGCTGAAGCAGGGACGTCGCGTCCATAACCTACAGGGGAGGGATTCTCTGAACTCTCGCAGGGTTAAGAGGGAACTACCTGGAGCCCCAACAGAAACAGATAAGAGAAACACTATATTGCTGTGTGCAGAGACTGTATGTTTAGCTATAATAGTACCTGTTTGGGGTGGTAACCAGCTTAGCTGGCCATCCAGTTAGTCAGGGCTGAAGCTGCATGTATAGTTAGTCTCCTAAGTGGAGTAGGCATTTATTTTATGATTTGTTTTGACTTAAAGTGACGGTGGGCCTGTTAGTATATAATTTAACCCTGTAAATAAACCCTGTATTGAGAAATACTAAATTTCCTGCCTTAATCTGGGAATAAAAGAGACTGCAATGGGGTGTGGGCATCACTATCTATATATATATATATATATATATTATTCCTTTAAATATCCGAGAGTCAGAGGGGATACGGCATCAGAATGCTATGTCACCTACGGCATAGCGCCGCAACGGGACCGCGGCCTTCCCTAACATGGAAAAGGAAGCAGAGTCCTCGTGTAGCGTTTGTCTTCACTTTAGATCGTATCCTGCATCCCATGCTCTGTGGGCATGATGCACATGGAGGGCCAGACTCCATGACAAAGTGACTACATCTTGAAGACTGAACAAAATCAAGATATTTTGTTGTTTTTTTCTTCTGTTTTTATCATGTCTATGTTTAGCTGAATATATTGTCAGTTCGAAAACATATTGGTTTCATCATCTACATTGTTGGAGCTTATAGTTCATAATGGATTTGGATTTTTAGAACTTGGGCTGATGTGATGGTAGTTGCACACTTGCATGTGTCTTACTCCACTTGGGAATGTTCTGCCACTTTCATTCCAATGTAACCACATTTAGATAAATAGTGTTTGTTTCTGAAAATTGGAAGGGTCTTTTATTGCACTTGTGCTTGTAATATACCCTATGTATGAACCAACATAATTACGTTATAAGCATATATGCAAAATAGCAATCAATACCTCAATGTATAATTGGTAAATATTTTTTTAGAAACAAGAGAGATCTGTTACCTTATTTGTGCATACATTTATATACTGTAGTAGCTTTACAACCTTTGTTTCAGCCCATACAAATATTTCGGTTCCTTAGCCCGCATGTGCTTTTGTTTTTATAATACCTACTTGTCTGTACTTTAGTTCTTTGAATTCCTACTAATACATTTCTTCTGTAAATTACTGAGTAGCCCCAAGGTTGACTAAAACCACAATCAAAATTAATCATTTTACTTTAGTTTACTAATTAACATTTTTAAGAGACTGCATTTTAATTCACTTGTCTTTTTATACTGTAGGAGCATTATATAACAAAATTGGTTTTGGGATGGCATGAGTCCAGTAAAATACCACACACACACACACACACTTTGCTGTTAGGTAAGGAATTATGAAGTCAAGTCAGTGAAATATTTCCCTTTGGATTTCTGGTTTGTACAACTAATGCTACTCTCTCCAACTAAGCACAGATGTTTGAAACCCAACTGTAATATCAGTAATCATATCTGATTAGCTAGAGATTATGATTCCATATGTGTCAACAAAATCTTAATTAAAGTAATTGTAATTCCACAATAATATATTTACTGACATCTCACAATGCGGGGATGTTCATTACAATGTAAGCTTTAACAAGTGATACGTTAAAGTATCAAATCTCTCTACTAGAAATGATTGAGATTCTAGGAGGAGCGAAATCTGAGCCCCCCCCCCCCCCCCCCCCCCCCCATACTCCCGTGGTTCAAAACATCAAAATTATGACTTGGCACGTTGTACCTTTGTCTGAGGTGGGAATGGGGCAAAACCTAATTTCCACTTCCTACTGAGAGAAAATACCACAAGAGCAAGCGTTCTGGCGGTATTTCCCGCCTTAAGAAAGCACGCTTCCCACCTCATTGAGTTTGGTTGACAGGGAGGGGAGAGGGCGGGGTGGAGGGGCGGGGGGCTTAGTAGGCATGTCTGGAGGGAAGCAGGTGGAGGGGAGGGAGGCTAAACTAGCCAAGTTTTTAATAAAGAGTTACATTCATTTAAAAAATATATATGTTATATATGTATGAGAGAGAGCACAAAAAGGCAGCAATGCCATTATTTCATTTTGCAGGTTTATTTAACTTTGTGGCTCCCAAAGGAGCCTTTCTCAAGAGCCAAAACTGCAAATAAACCTGCAAAATGAAATAATGGAGTGCCTGCCTTTTTGTTCTATACATAATCCATACATATTTGCAGCTTGCACCCAATACATACCTTTATTTATCCTTGCACTGTAGTGCCCCATAAACCATCTGAATATATATACTGTATATATATATACTGTATATATATATATATATATATATATATATTATATTATATATATATTATATCATATGATATATATATAAGTCACAGGCCTCCCGGCCCATGTGGGGGGGGGGGTCTTTTCCTGGGCCCTACCACTGTAAGCCCTGTTAGGTGCAGGCAGTGGATGGGATAATTCCTTACTAAGGCTTGTGTGCTTTTGCAGACTTGGATAAGTATCCAAGGACGGGCCTTAGCAACAGCCAGTGAGTGCCAACCTGAGGGGTGGGTACTGATTGGACCACACACTGGATGTGAGGGCCTATCAGTATCCAGATCTGGCTTGTTATGATTCAGAGTTACAGCCACTCCCCAAAGGATATAAATATTGGCACTTTCCTAAATTCAGGCTCCTTATCTCTTTCTCTCTCCTCCCTCTGTGGAGTGAGTAACATCAGACCTTCACCTCATAAGGAGGTTGAGGAGGGGTCCACCAGGCCTGATCTGGGTCTAACTCCTGAATTAAAGCACTGTCCTGAAGGAAGCTGGGAAAAGGAATACATCTGCTGTATATGTCTGCTCTGATGCAATAAAGACCATGAAAATACAAAGGAGTGTGATTCACTGTCTGCTAATGAAAGAAGAAATGGTGTCAGTATGGGCCATCCCCTGCTATCACAGAGGATCCATGCTGACTGGAGACCCTGCACCACGCAAGAACTAAGGTAACCTGTGAACCTGTCCTGATTCTCCCCATAACATCATGGAGCACTCAGCCCTTCTGTTTACCAACAGGTACAGCCCAACAACTAGTGAGGTAGCTGGAGAATCAGACCCACCCCAATCTCACTTAGGGGGGGGGGGGGGGGGGGGGGAGGGATATATATATATATATATAAAAAAAAAAAAAAAAATGAATAGACTATACCGTTCTGTGGCTAACGAAATGCTTTTATTTGTGCGAGCTTTCGAGATACATTGATCACCTCCTCCGGCGGTGTTACAATGGATAAAGCAAGAAAGGATTTTACTTAAAAACAGTGCATCCTGGAATGTATCTGACTGAAACCTATCCCTTCCCCCTGTGCAGTTTGCGATTTATGACATAAGGTGTTAAATGGTCCCTGAATGTTAGTGATGTAAGAGTATGTGTTTGTGTGTGTGTAAATTTAAATTTATAAAGCGTCCACAGTGCATACAGCACTTTACAAAAGGTTTGTGTGGGAGTGTATACCAATGGTGTGGGTAGGTGTAGAAATAAGAGGGTGTTGCACTACTATTAATGTGTGTAGATACTATGAGGTCCCTATTGGTGTATAGGGATAGAATTACATTGTACATATGTATGTGTAAGAGACAGCTGTGTGTGCATTCATATAGCGCAGTATGTATAGACATGGCCTTTAGCACTCATGGGAAGAGAGTTCTCTTGTGTCGCTAAGTGTCCCGAACAGTTGCATAAATTTGTATTCATGCAACAGTCTCTCTTTCGGTGTTCTACGATTACCTTTGAGTATGGCCACCCTCAGATTGTTCATCTTATGGCCAGAGTCAGAGAAATGTTCGCCGACAGGACTGTCTCTTGTTTCGCGTGTGGTGCTGTGGCGATGCAGATTCATTCTCTTGTTTAGCCCCTGTCCCTCTCACCTATGTAGTAGCAGCCCCCTGGGCATTTCATGCACAGGATGAGGTACTTTGTGCAATAATAGTGAATAAGGAGGCGCTAACACCCTTCAGTGCTTACTAATACAATTTAACTGTGATATAAATAAATAGTAACAAGTGCAAAATCAAGTGAAATAACAAAATGAAAGTGTCACCCCCCTGCTTCTACCCTCCGGTGGGGTTGTCTTCACTCTTCCCCAGAAATGTAGATATTTTTCTCACGATCCAGGAGGAGCATGGGGGTTATAAACATACAAAAACAACAATCTAAGTGTAGATGTAACCAATACAATGGTCCCTAGTGAATCTTGGCCCCTATGTGCAGCCTACTCACAAGAAGGTAGTGGTTTTTAAGCAGAGGTGACTATTGGCAGGCTGTGGACTTCAGGAAATGCAGAGTTGCCCCTTCACTGGGGAATTACGACCTCAGCAAGAGAGAAATGAACGCACAAAGCACAGATCATATGATTCAAACAATTTATAAAACTCTAAAAAGTGCACACTTACAGTGTTGCAAATGTAAAACAGCATGAAACCTATAATCAGCTTTAAAGTGACCACTGGGAGATAAGCGCCGCGTCTCACCACACCGAACCAGACGGGAACTCTGGCTGGACCCCTCGTTGGTGTACTGGAGACACTGGAGATGCTGCTCCGTCGCCGGTTCCCGGATGTTGACATCACTTCCGCTATCGCTGCTGCGGTGTAGGCTGGGATTCCTCTCTCCACAGTCGCGTCACAAATGGGCGGTACAACTCTACGCGTTTCGCCAACCAATCATTCGGTTTCCTCAGGAGTGTACCTCCCCCCTCACTAAATAAGGCTTATATGCTACAATCAATAAAATGATAATCAGTGCTACGTGTTACCACCTGAACTCCTACATCACGATAGAATACCAAAACATGGGATAATGATGGATAAAAATCGGTAAAAGACCATCTAAACATGCTCACATAGGGATATCAAATTTAAGGTTGCTACTTTACCATAGTAGGTTAATATACATAGACAACAACTTGACATTGCTGGAGGGACAGGTGAACCTTCCTCTGATTTTGTACTACCGATTCCTGTGTGGTATTTGTATTGTGCCTGCTATGTAGAGCATTACGCAGGTTTTGCATCTTGCATCCTGGCATGGCCTTGTCCCGCAATCAGTTGTACTGGTGAATACTTTACTCCTCACCATAATTTCCTTGAGAATATGAATATATATATCAGCCCCTGACGAAGCCACATTGGAGAAACGCATGGGGTGTACGCTAGCACTGAAGGATTGATTGAGAGACTGAATTTTCATCACAAAGCCGGAGTCTGCAGTAGAGCCGAGATCCCGCGAGACTACGCGATGACGCGATGACCACGTGATGTGGAAGTGATCGCGGGTGAACGCCGGTGCCACACTGAGTGTGAGAGACTCAGCTACAATTCTCTCAACTGCGCCTTTTGAATTTACAATGTGTGAGTGCATTACCTGTAAGGTTTTTTTATATCATTGTTATTAAAACGATTTTATACTATATAGTTTTTTCCCTGCCTTATCTCCCAAACAGGATCCATCCTTGTGAAGGAAGCTGTTTATCCAGGTTAAAATACATACGACCGAAGGATCCTATTACTGCAGCAGCCAGAGAACGTGGGAGATCTTTTTCTGAGTGAGACGAGAACTTCAAGCTGAGCTCCTGGTCCCATTAGTGGATTAAAGGCTTATATATATCAACCTAACTGTAAGTGCATATCTTACTGTAGCCATGCTGTAAAATGGCATACAGTTCTCTCTCATGCTGGCAGTAAACCTGGTACGTTTCAGGATTGCCAGTATCAATCATGGAGGTTTGCCCTCCCACCCTGGTGAGGTGTCATATGTATTCAAGGGGAGTGGTAACATGCTCTGAGTCCACCGTTAGTGACATCAGAGATGTGCCTGTTCCTGAGGTATATAAGGCACAGCACTGCCCAAAGTTAGGTGTTCTACATGACTAGGTTCCAGTTGGAGGTCAAGGAGCCTTCTAGTGTGCTAACTAGTGGGGCAGTCCTAGTTCAAGAGCCGCAGCATTAAGGCTAGCTGAGCTTACACTGTGTCCAGGGACCTGGCACAGGTGGTGATCTCCCTGAGGGGAGAGGTGATCCAACTCCATTGGGAGGGCAGACCTTTTGAAGGGAAAGTACATCACAAGATGAGCGGCTGAGCTGCAAGTTGCGAGGGGCAGTCTGCCTAACCATCAATAAAGATGCCCTGTTTCAAGACAACCCAATTGTGTGAGTGTGAAGTTACTCTCCAGTGGAAGGCACCACCAAGAAGGATTTCCTCATCAGGACCATCTCCATGCGGAAGCAGAGATCCTGATGAGGTGGGGGCGCTGCACTGCATGCAGGTAGGACTAGCACAAACACTACCTCCGCTGCCTGTCTGGGTTGGCATTCCCCACACAACATCATGCGGGAGACTCAGGAGTCCTGTTGCCAACAGGTGCACCACCAGACACGACCATGTAATGGGGACTGGTTAGACCACATGGGCCCATGTGAGATTGGGTGGGCCAGCCAGGCCAGAAAATCCATTACATTACCATCATCTAGACCAGGCCTGCACAACATGCGGCCCGCCTGGACTCCCTGTGCGGCCCGCGATGCCCCCCCCCCCCCAACCCGCCCTGCATACACAGGAGGGAAGGGGCGCAAACACTTTGCCCCCCCCCCCTCCTGACCCCGCTTTGCCGAGCGCTAGCATTGTGATGCCCCCCCCCCCAACCCCCTGTGCCTATTAGGGAAGGATCGGCAGCAGTTTGATGCGATCCCCTGCAGGCAGAGAGGAGAGAAGGGACATAGCTGAGGCTGGTCTGACTGTAGAGGGTGGGGGCGGGGTTAGTGACAGCGAAGCCTGTTAGTGAGAGCAGGAAGTGAGGTGCCTGCTGCCAGGGACCAAGATGGCTTCCCCCCCTCCAGCCATGCTCCAGTGAAAGGTAGGACCCCTCCCCCCTGCAGCTGCTCCTCAGAGCTAGTGTCAGTGTGGCTGTGTCAGTGTGGCTGTGGCAGTGTGTCAGAGTGGCAGAGTATCAGTGTGGCTGTGTCAGTGGCAGTGTGTCAGTGGCAGTGTGGCAGTGGCAGTGGCAGTTTGTCAGAGTGGCAGTGTCAGTGCGGCAGTGGCCGTGTGTCAGTGTGTCAGTGTGTCAGTGTCAGAGTGGCAGTGTGTCAGAGTGGCAGTGTGTCAGAGTGGCAATGTGTCAGTGTGGCAGTGGCAGTGTGGCAGTGTCAGTGTGGCTGTGTCAGTGTGTCCGTGGCAGTGTGTCAGTGTGTCCGTGGCAGAATGTCAGTGTGGCTGTGTCAGTGTGTCAGTGGCAGTGTCAGTGTGGCAGTGTGGCTGTGGCAGTGTGGCTGTGGCAGTGTGGCTGTGTCAGTGTATCAGATGCAGTGTGGCTGTGTCAGTGTCAGTGTTGCTGTGTCAGTGTGTCAGTGTGTCAGTGTGTCAGTGGCAGTGTGTCAGAGTGTCAGTGTGTCAGTGGCAGAGTGTCAGTGTTTCATTGTGGCTGTGTCAGTGTGGCTGTGTCAGTGTGGCTGTGTCAGTGTGGCAGAGTGGCAGAGTGACAGTGTGGCAGAGTGACAGTGTGGCAGAGTGACAGTGTGGCAGTGTGGCAGAGTGACAGTGTGGCAGAGTGACAGTGTGGCAGTGTGTCAGTGGCAGTGTGGCAGTGTGGCTGTGGCAGTGTGGCAGTGTGGCAGTGTGGCAGTGGCAGTGAGGCAGTGGCAGAGTGTCAGTGTCAGTGGGGTGATGTGAGGTGAGGTGCAGTGGGGAGGTGTAGTGGGGTGATATGAGGTGCAGAGGGGTGAGGTGAGGTGCAGGGGGGATGTGTAGTGGGGTGATGTGAGGTGCAGGGGGGTGATGTGAGGTGCAGGGGAGTGATGTGATGTGATGTGAGATGCAGGGGGGAGAGTGATGTGAGGTGCAGGGGGCTGCAGGGGGGTTTAGTGTGTTATGTGCAGGGGGTATTGTGTATGGGTGAGGGGGAGAGATGGAGGTGTGGGATAGAGGGTGAGTCTCGCAAAGGTTGACGATGAGGGGTGCAGGGGGAGATATATGAATATGAGTGCTGGCGGGCAGCATATGAGGCTGAATGAGGGTGCGGGAGAGATTGAGGATGATGGGGTGCTGGTGGGCAAGTAGGAGGATGATGAGGGGTTCTGAAGAGAATTGATGAGGGGGGGCTGAGGAATATAAGATAATGAGGATGATGATGATGAGATAGAAACTGCTTGGGGGAGATTGATGAGATAGATAGAATGATGATGATGATGATGATGAATGATTTACCCATGCGGGCCCAATCTGTTTTTTCTTTCCTTGGAGCAGTTCGGCCCTTCTTCTCGCTTTACAATGTTGCGTCTGATCTAGCACACAGAATTACCTTGGACATACTACCCCTATGTATTGTTTTTCTTTTCATTTCCTAGAATTTATGCCTAGGCGTCAGTTCTTCTGACACACTACACACACACATATTATTATACCATGTTCGACAATTAATGCTAACCACACCGCCCCCCGGTTGTGTGTTGTATTAGGCCACTGGCAATGATTTAGGCCGCTGGTAATAGGATTTAGGCCGTGCTGCTGGCTATATGATTATCCCCCTGCTCTGCGCTATTTTTTTTTTTTTTTTACAATACTAAGTTTATCCCCCTCCCTCCGATTGGGCCTGCTGCGAGGACGATGAGCACCCCACCCCCTTGCTGCTCAGGGCTGGATGACAACGGTAGCGCTTCCCCTCCGTCCAGCGCTCCTTTGGCACCCGCATGCGAGAGCAGTGGTAGTAGGAGCGAGGGAAGAAGGTAAGCAGTCTGGGCGGGAGGTAATGAGTGGAGAGGTGGGGGCGGGCGTGGGGTGTGCAGGCTGCTCAGTCGCCTGGAGGGGGGTGGGCGGCACATGGGAGTTCCCGGCCAACGATTCCCATCGGGGATTGGTGTGGCCGTGCGGCTTGTTCCCTGCCAACCACCGATCCACCCCGTTGGGACGCCGTCCCCCGCAACTAATGCTGACAATGTCTGGCTGACCAGGTGACCCCCCCTTCGCTGCAGCTGGACCACGCGCAATGTGCGCACGAATCCGCTTGCCCCTTTTCTCTTCGGGGAGGTTTGCGGCCGTGGTCCTGGTCCGGGCTGTCCCCCCGATCCTCCCGCATGCGCCCCCGACCCTGCCGCTGCCCCCTATCCTCCCTCGCTGCCCTCTCGATCTCCCGCTGCCCCCCGACCCTCCACTACCACCCTGATCCTCCCGCTGCCCCCCTACCCTCCCGCCTTCCCGCTCACCCCGTCCCCCCCCTCCTCCGCGCGTGGCCCCGATCCTCCCTGCTTGGCCCGCCTATCCTATGCCTCTGGCACACCCCACCGGGCCCCTCCGTATATGCCTCCCTCTTTCCCCTCTACTCTCCACCTTTGCCCTATCCTCCTCTTGGCCCCCCGCTTATCCTCCGCTGCACCCCTTTGTCCCCCCCCTTGGCCCCCCATCCCTCTCCCGCTGTGCCCCTCCCGATCCTCCCACCGCTGGTCCTGACCCGTCCTAGTTCTGGCCCAATGCCCCTTATATCCTCCGCTGGCCATGACCCCGCCCCCCCCCCTCCACGATCCCCCCGTCCCTTAACCCCCCGGCCCCCCCATCTCCTGCTCCCCCCATCCCGCCATGCTGGCCCCCCATCCTCCCCGCAACCCTCCCGATCCCCTTGCATGTGGAGCAGCTGTGGGAGACACAGCCCCGGGAGGAACGGTGCCCCCGCCTCCCTCGCCTTCCAAGAAAATACAACACCCGTCCACCCACCCATTGTAAGTGTGTGTCTGTGAGTGTTTGTGTGTTGTGTGTTTTGCTGTGTCTGTGTAGTGTGGGGTGTGTGGTTCCTAGAGTGTTTTGTGGCTGTGTTGTGAATTGCTGGTTGAGATGTGTTGTGTGTGTGTGCCTGTGTGTGTGTCTGTGAATTGTTGTGTTTGGGTGTGTCCTGTAGAGTGTCGGGTGTGTTAGTATCTTGTTGTGGTGTGTCTGTGATGTCTTGATTTTGTCTGCAGTGTGTGTGCTCTGTGAGTTTGGTGGTGTTGTTGTCTGTGAGTGTGGATGTGTGTCTGTGTGTGTAGTCTATGAGTATAGGGTGGCTGGTGTTTGTGTTCTGAGTGGGAATGGTGTTGATTATTGAGTGACTCGGAGTGATGTGTGTGTTCTGTGATGTCTGTGTTGTTGAGTGTCCTTGTGGTGTTGAGTGTGCTGTGTGGTGAGTGCTGAGTTCTGTGTGATGTCTGTGCGGATGGTCTGATTGTGTGAGTGTCTGTCTGTGATGTGTGCTGCTGTTGATGTCTGTCTGTGTGTGGTCTGTGCTGTATCGGTGTTGTTCTGTTGTATTGTGTCTGTCTGTGTGTGTTCTGTCCTGTGTGTCCTGTTGTTCGGTTCTGGAGTCTGTGCTGTGTTGATGTCGTCTTGCGTGGTGTGTGGTGTTGTCCTGTGTGTGGGTCTGTCTGTTAGAAGTGTTTCTGTGGAGTCTTCTGTGGTTATTAGTGTTGTCCTGGGTGAGTTGTGTGAGAGTCTGTGATGGTGTGGTCTGTGATTTTGATGTGCTGTCTTCTCTGTCAGTCGTTTCTTGTGTTCCGTCTCCCTCGAGGTCTCTTCTGCTTGTATTTTCCTCCGTGCTTCCTCCTGTTGTTAGTCCTCGTAGTTGTCTCGCTGGTGTCTTCGTCTGTGTCTCTCTCTCCTGGGTTACGTGTCTCTCTTCTGTATCTCTCTCTGTCTCTGCTCCTCATCTCTGTGTCCTCTCTGTGTCTCTCAATCTTGTGTCTCTCACTGTCTCTCTCGTCCTCTCTCTGTCCGTTCTCTCGCTCTCGTCTCTGTGTGCTCCTCTTGTGCTGTGTGCTCTCTCTCTGTGCTTCTCGTCTTTCTCTCTGTTTGCTCTCTCCTCGCTCATCTGTGTCTTCTGCTCTCTCGCTCTCCTCTCGTGTGTCTCCTCGTCTCTTTGTTCTCTCTCTCTCTGTGTGTCTCTCTCTGTGTTGTTGCCCTTCTTCTGGTGCTCTCTTCTCTCATCTCGCTCTCTACCTCTCATCTCTCTGTGTCTCTCTCTGTGTCTCTAGTGTACTCTTCTCATCTGTGAGCCTGTCTGCTCACCATGTGGTGTGTCCTCTCTTCAATCGCCGTCATCTGACCCTCTCTCAATCTCTGTGTCATCTTCCATTCTCTCGTCGTCTCTCACATTCAACACAACAAGTCGTCCAAACCTTCTCCCCGCCATCTAACCATCCAGCAAATCTACCAGCCCCCTCCGTACAATAAGATACCTCAGCCCCCCCCCACCCCCGCATGCGACCCGTCGTTCCTTATCAGCGAAGCGCACTCTAACGCCCAGCACCTTGACACACCCCCGCTCCCACGGGAACCCGACAAGCCTCCCTGCCCTCCAGCGAACACCTAAGCCCCAGGCAGCACATTCAACCGGGGGCTCCCGCCAAACCCTTAAACACAGTCGTGGGCTGAGAAGAGGCCTCGGAATAGGGTCAAGCCAAAAAGTGTGTCCTCAAACCGATTTGAGCGACAGGGGTGATGTTAGTAGAAGCGGACCCCCAGTTTAAGGTAGATTTACAAAGCGAAAAGCAGGTGAAAAACAATCATCCTTTGGTTAGACTACGGTAGCAACGAAGAAGCTCAAACCCACTACTTAGCAATAGAGACGTAGGAACAGGAAGGTAAGGTCTCGGGGCGTTGCGGGTGTGATTAAACGGTGACGGGAGGTGACAAGGATAAATTGGAGGTAAACAACACAATGAGATCTGGGCAAGTCGAGGGGTAGGAATCAAACACGCAGACGCGTATATCCAGAGACATGCGCTACCTGGAAGCTCGATCGGGGTCTAACCTCGACTTGTCACTTAGAAATTGTCAAGGTACAAACACATAAAAGATGCGGATCTACGGATGGGAGTGGATTAAGGACGGTCGGGGCGGGCGAGTGGGCGCGGAACGGGGTCAGTAAGTGGCGGACGAATGCGAACGCGTGTGTGGGAGTTGTGCACGTGTAGATAGAAAAGACGGTCCAAAAGACGCACGACAAAAACTAGGGAAGATCCGGCCACCCACACCGCATCCTCCTCCAGGCACGCGCAAGCCAAACGCCCCCGCGCCGCCGCTCCGAGAACCAGAAACAAAAACCCCAACGGCCCGACCCCCCACTACGCTAGCCCAAGGGAGACGAGCGAGGCGGAGCCTCAGGGGCCGCTAGGGCACGCCGAGCTGCCCGGCACCCACCGTCGCCGGAGCTGGCTCCTTCCTTCACAGAATGACCGTATGCGTGCAATGCATCTGGAGTGCCCAAATCGGCCACGGTAGGAACATCGAGCTATATGAAAGCACTTCTCCGTCATCGCGAGCCTCTTGTGCTCGAAGCCATCGTAGGCGGGTGCCGTCTTGTCGGCGGTCTGTTGTGCGTGCCACCGGAGAACGCAGTCACTCGGACTAGGGAAGACAACGAACACAACACTGGCAATCGAAAACGTCATAAGTTGCCACGCCAAGAAAAAAGTTCGAAGGCGGGTAAGCAGAGGGCAAGACTTAGCATGCGCCGGGAAGTATCGAATGGAGAGGTGCGGGGGCTGGAAAGTACACTATCGCGAAGATCTACCATAGAAGACATATAGCCGTCGGAAAGCTCCATAGTCGGACGAAATGATGCCGGCGGATTCTCGACATGGGGATAGAGATAAGTGGAATTACATGCTCTAATTTGTCTCTCGCTCTCCTCCGCTGTGTCTCTCATCTCTCTCGCTGGTCTATCTCCTCCTCTATCTGTTCTCTTTGTGTGTGTGGTGTGCTGCGTGTGTGTGTGTGTGTGTCTCTCTCTCTCTCTCCCACACACCCATCTCTCTCTCTCACACCCTGATATCTTTTTATCCTATATATCTTAACTCTGGCCCTATACTACACCGAAATAACCTATACTGCTTTATTCCACTCTAACCATCCTTCACACGGAAACAATCGGAACCCCCCTAAACCCAGAAGACAGTAGGAACATCCCCTCCAATTGTATAACATTGGCGGAATGGGTACCTGGACATTGAGGGACCTGCCGGATCAGGTAAGATCCCATGCGGGATTTCTGTTTAGATTTTGTGACGGGGGACGTACCAGGCACTGGTTATGGGTTCAGGAACTTTCAACACACACACACGTAACAAGGACTAATTGTAGTATAAAGTAAATCACAATAAACAACACTAAGTCAACAACGAATGTTGTTCTTTACTATGAATTTATTCGTTTGTTTTAAAAAGTGGGCCTGGGGGCGGGACTAGGGTAGGGTTGGGGGCGGGATAGGGCGGGTGGGGCGGGACTAGGGCGGGTTGGGGGCGGGCTAAGGGCGGTTGGGGGGGCGGGCTAGGGCGGGTTTGGGGCGGGGGCGCGAGGGCGGGTGGGGCGGGACTAGGGATTGGGTTTGGTGGGGTGGTAGACAGGCTGGTTGTGGGCGGGACACTCAGGTGGCGAGTAGCATTTTTTGGTTGGGCAGTAGATTTTAGGGTGATTGTCGAACCTATATATATAAAAATATATATATATATTATAAATATTATATAGTGCAAATAAATGAGTTCTTCAGTATTAGGTGTTACCTTTTTTTATTGGACTAACATTTATTCATAGGACAAGCTTTCGAGAGTTCTCCTCTCTTCTTCAGGTCAAGCAATGAATGAACTCATTTATTCTGCACTATCGCAACTGGACTAACACGGCTATATATATATATATATAGAACACACAAAAGCAGAAGTTGCTCAACACATAATATATAAGGTTAACTCGCCCTTTAATAAACTAACTTAAGGGAAAATAAAATATATACCCCATAAAGTCAGCTATAAATAAATAGGACCTGATGGTGCTAGGGGATAGTGAAAAACTATATAAGACAACAGATGAAAGAACAAAGACAATCCCCTTAGTAGCACTCTAAATTACACCTAAACTAATCTATAAGATAAATTGTGTATAAAGAAAAACAGATGCTCCCCAATTCAAGAAAAAATGAACAAGATTTTATTATGATTTAACAACAAGACACACTCACTTAAAAATAACAAATAAAAATACTAAAAGACAGCCTATGAAATATATATGTATCAAAAATAAAAGAGAGGACTACTAGATCAAATCCTATCAGTATTACAAAAAGAGAAAAACTAAAATGTGGTCTAAATAAGTTTAATAATACAACAAAGTAGTTTAGTCTAACATACTAGCAATACAAAATATATTCCCACGACATATGCATGAAAATGATAAATCTTGCTGGAAAAAGTAAGATAGTCCAATGACCCAGTAATATAGCCAGTAAAAAGATAATATGATAACCAAAAACAGGGGGAAAAAAAGAGATAAATCAACCAGGAAAAATAATATAACAATAATAATAGTGATCACCTGAACAGCACTTTCCCAAAATGATTTATCTTCTTTCATGCATATGTCATGGGAATATATTTTGTATTGCTATATTGTTAGACTAAACTACTTTGTTGTCATTATTTAAACTTTATTAGACACATTTTAGTTTTTCTTCTTTTTGTAATACTGATAGTATTTGATTAGTAGTCCTCTCTTTATATTTTTGATACAATATATATTTCATAGGCTGTCTTTAGTATTTTATGTTTTTAAGTTAGTGTGTTGTTTTGTTAAATCAATAAAATCTTGTCATTTTTTCTGAATTGGCGGAGCATCTGTTTCTTTTAACAATCTTATCTTATAGATTAGTTTAGGTGTAATTAGAGTGCTACTAAGGGATTGTCTTGTTCTTTTCATCTAGGTGTGCTTATATAGTAGATATATATATACATATAGAGATTATATATATAATATATATTATTATAATAATTATAATATATATATACTAATATATATATATATATCATATATATATATATATATATATTAATATAATATATATATATATAGATATAAAACACACTTTCCCCCAATCGCGATAAGGACCCATGCATCCACTGTGCAGGGATTCTAGTGTGTAGAGTAACCCCTGACACAGGAACCACATACAGTAACCACTTATACCCGGTTATGGATAAAACAGTTTACTATATGCAACATAATTATAACACATCACAATATAACATCAACAGCATCACAGTAGTGTCACCCTCAGAGGAGGATGTGTCACTGCTGATCTCCTTTTCTCCCTCTACCCCCTGCCCTCTTGATCCCATTCTCTCCCATCTCCTAAAACCTCATGCTCCTACTATAATCCCTACGCTCGCACAGATTTTTAACTCTTCCCTCTACTCTGGTACCTTTCCCTCCTCCTTCAAACATGCAACAGTTATACCATTACTCAAAAACAGCAAGTTTGACCCTACCTGCCCCCCTCCTGCCTTTTGCCCCCTAACTCCTTGAACGTCTTGTATTCTCTCGATTGCTACATTTTCTCAACACCCATTCTCTCCTAGACTCTCTTCAATCTGGCTTCCACACTTCTCACTCCAATGAAACAGCCCTCGCTAAAATAACTAATGACCTCCATGCTGCCAAAGACAGAGGTCATTTCACTCTGCTCATATTACTCGACCTCTCTGCAGCATTTGACACTGTGGACCACCCTCTTCTCCTTCACATTCTCCATACTCTTGGTATTCAGAACAAAGCTCTATCCTGGATCTCCTCTTACTTCTCCCATCATACTTTCAGTGTCTCTTCTGCTAACACATCCTCCTCCTCTACCGATCTCTCTGTGGGGGTACCCCAGGGCTCTGTCCTGGGACCTCTTCTCTTTTCTCTGTACACACTTTCTCTAGGTGACCTAATCACATCTCTTGGGTTTAAATATCACCACTATGCTGACGACACACACATTTACCTTTCAACCCTGATCTTACACTGCTGTACAGACCAAAGTGTCTGAATGTCTCTCTGCGATATCGTCCTGGATGGCCATCCACCGACTTAAACTTAATATGGCAAAAACAGAGCTCCTTTTACTTTCTCCCAAACTTGGCCCTAATACCTCCTTCCACATTACTGTTGGAAGTACCATCATTCACCCAGTAGCCTAAGCACGCTGCCTAGAGGTCACACTCGACTCCTCTGTCACATTCGCCCCTCACATTCAAAACGTATCTAAAACCTGTTGCTTTATCCTCTGCAATATAACAAAGATATGACCTTTCCTCTGTTACTCGACTGCTAAAACTTTGATTCATGCCCTGATTCTCTCCCGTTTCGACTACTGTACCTCCTGCTGTCCGGCCTTCCTGCATCTCACCTGTCTCCCCTACAATCTATCCTAAACGCTGCTGCCAGAATCACTCTACTCTTTCCTAAATCTGTCTCAGCGTCTCCCCTGCTGAAATCACTCTCCTTGCTTCCTATCAAATCTTGCATCTCGCACTCAATTCTCCTCCTCATTTTTAAAGCTTTACACTCTTCTGCACCTTCTTACATCTCAGCCCTAATTTCTCGCTATGCACCATCCAGACTCTTGTGTTCTGCTCAAGGATGTCTTCTCTCTAACCCTTTGTATCTAAAGCCCTCTCCCACCTTAAACCTTTTTCACTGAATGCCGCACACCTCTGGAATGCCCTTTCCCTCAATACCCGACTAGCACCCTCTCTATCCACCTTTAAGACCCACCTTAAGACACACTTGCCTAAAGAAGCATAAGAGTAGCACCGTTTCTAATACTATACACGATACATAAAGCTTGGCCCCCTGCACACGCACTTACCTGAATGCCCTCCTACTGTCTTTGTATGTTCTCCCCACCAATTAGATTATAAGCTCTTCGTAGCACGGACTCCTCTTCCACAATGTTACTTTTATGTCTGAAGCACTTATTCCCATGATCTATTATTTGTACTATTTGTTATTTATATCATTGTCACGTGTATTACTGCTGTGAAGCGCTATATACATTAATGGCGCTATATAAATAAAGACATACATACATATATACATTTTTATATAGTACAAATATTAGAAGCTGTTGCAAGAACAATTTGTTCACCTTGATTTACTTATTATTTGCTGCAACAGGCAATCATTCTTTTAAAGTGTATTTTTTTTCAAGATTGGAAAGACACAGGTTATATGGACAAGAAAGGGTGGAGCAAAAAATCTTAACTACTCTTCCCTCACTAATACCCACATTTAATGCCAAAGTTCTTTACATTCAGGAAATACTGTAATAACGATACAATGTAAAGAGGTATAAAAAATGGCTGCTTTGCTCTTACATTGAAGCTAAGTCAATTTCATGTGATGACTCATAGGGATCTAATGAGTGTGATAGCTATTAGTGATTGCTAGCCATGCTAAAAAATAGCTATTGTATTTCAGTGAATAGACCCTTCCGTACATTGGCACTTTGCATCAACCTAGTCCATGATACCCTAATATAATATGTAATTTTCATAAACAATAAAATGCAGCTGTCATAAAATTCATCTTAACAAACTGTATCTTTACATTACTCTAATACTGATTGAAAAAACAAATTGTTCTCAATAAGAACACATACCACTTAGCGGAGACTGTTAAGTACGTCCTATTGGTTATACAGTATATGACAGGTATATCTAAGGATTATTGAAATTGATATATCAGACTTCCTGGAAAGAAAGGAGAGAACCATTATTCATGGTTGGAGACAATAGCTTTCAATTTGTTTTAGGGAAAGAAAGTTAATCTGTATCATAACTCTAAAATGGAAGGAAGTTGTTTTCAGTTGTCTCCTATTATTAATGTCATCCTTATCACAATAAATGTTGAAAAAGTACATTAATTTACTGGAAATGCACCTCATTGACAAAATGGTGTGATATATTCAGATTCCATTAAACTGTGATTGTGCACTAGAAGTAGTGGCATTAAGTTACTTCATCCTCGAGAACAGAAATATAGATTAAACATAAATAAGTATGTTTTTAGTAGCACTAGCTCAATTGATTTTTAGCGCTACAAGCAATTGCTGTAAAGATGGAATTCAAAAACAACCATTGAATCGTGCTCTGTTACCTTTCAAATACTTCAAGGGCATAACATTTTATTTTTTAGAACAAGGGGTGAGGATATGTAAAAAGTAAATGAGGAAAGTACTTCTAGATTGCGGAATGAATGGAACAGCATCCCAAATAATGTAATTGTGACATATATGTCAATAAAATGTATAGAACGTGTGAATCAAGAGCCAAAACTGGTTGTAAAGAAAGGGTACAAAACGATCACATAAAAAAAAAAATGGAGTAACAGTACAGGACCTGATGGTGCGACGCGGTTCGGGAAAGCATACATTTTTAGACCCTTTTTCTACTGTGCCCTAAGCTCCAGAAACCTCTCCATGCCTTTATGCTTTTAGTATTCTCACTTTCATTCAAGGGATATTGTCTGCCATCTGATTCATACTGTAGGTTCAGCAGCTTAATGTGTTTGGACCATATTTTCTACACAATTTATCTTTGCAATGCCTCAGTAAACTCGGATAAATAAGGAGTGTCAGAGTGAAATGGAGCCAAACGTATATTACCAAAGGTCAGTGGGTAAAAGTGAATATGAAATTACGTATGTGCCTCCATTAGTTGCACCTCTAAGCAGCTCTGATTCCTATATGGTTTTGATCGGTAAAAGGTAAAACAAACTCCACTGTGTTTGAATTGATTCTTGTTCCAAGTTTCTCAATGTGGAGCTATAAACCAAGTTTCAGCTCATGAGTTTGTTATTAAATGTGTTGCTAACTTGCTGGCTATATTGCTTCCTAGTACTGTAATCTATATTTAAGGATATCTCTGTAAAGAAAGAAAACAGAAATATGCATATTTCCATATCATTAAACAGAATCTTGATCTCCCTATCTCATTATATAATGACTCGAGTAGGGGAACTTGTGTGAGAGGTGTTTTTTGTTGTTACTATTGTAGCACCCTTGCTAAATTAGCTCAGTGAGTTGTGGTCCCTATAGGGAAGCTTAAGGGTTACTTCCCTACAGGCCCTAGTTGCTACACTTTGTGTATCTAAATTTTGCCCTTTAAAAGGCCAGTGCCTGGCACCGCCTTTTTCTAGAAGTTGCCAGAAGGTCACCTGATATGGGGTGACCTGATTATACTGTTTAGGCCCATCCTTTAATTTGCCCAGTGACAGGGGTGGGGTTGTAGTCCACACCCAGGGCATAAACGGTTGGGGTCAGCCATCTTTTTTTGACGCCAACTACCATCAGAAAGATCCTCATAATATCAGGAGGATTCCCAGCAGGTCTCCATGCTCTCCTAGTATATATACGGAGAACACCCTTTATTGTTTTTAGCATAGGGCCAGTATTCCAGTATCTGGGGCTACCTAGAGACAGTGTTTGGAAGAACCTACACTACAGTAGAGAGTAGTTCCCAGCTGGGGCTGCTGGTAATTCCTGGATGCAAGGATCTAGGTCTGTACCAGGCAGGGCAAAAGGCTCTACAGAAGAGATGAGCCACTACCAATCTCAAGTACTAACTACCAATCAGCCATGTACTAACGTGCCGCCGCCATGTTGTTGCGCAACCTTGCAGAGGGCATTGAGAGAGTGGAAAGGTCACGCATGCGCAATGGAAGCACGCGAACCACGGGCCTGTAAGGGAAAGGCTCCGTGGAGGAACTACAACTCCCATGAGCCCTAGAGTGGTCACCTGACGGGAGGAACCAATCGGGAGGCTATAATTACGGGAGGAGCAAAGGGAAGTGTGGGGGAGAGACCACGCTAGGCAGAGCATATCTGGAAGGAGCCGAAGGAGGGAGTGTGAGTGCAGGGGGTCCGTGACCCGCCTGCATAGGACAGCTATCCCCGCAGGCCCTTAGAAGTATCCCCTGAGTCACAGTAGGTTGCTGAGCTGTAGGGACGCCCTACAGTGGAAGTGATTGTCACCTTACTGAATACGGTTAGGGACAAAGCACAGAGTTGCGGTGTTTACAGTCATCTGGGACCAGACGGCTGGACGTGCGACATCTGGAGGTCAAGGGTCGGATGTGTCTGATCCTTTGTGAAGTGATACCGGTCACCGCCGTGACCGGAAGGTATTAATTACGTCAAGTGCACCAACACCGGTCAACAGGCGCTGATCCTGCCTTAGGCATAACTATTTGGAGACGCTAGTGAGTGCCCAAGGCCTAAGTACACACAGCTATCGTTCTATTCTTATTACACGGACACGGTGTGTGGGGCACGCGGTGACGGGACAGAGACATACTCATAAGAGCATGGCTGAGCCACTATTGTACAGGACAATATTCCCGAGGGGTGTGGCCGAGCCACTTATGTTATAAGGACATTCTCATTTAACGGCGTTAGAGTATAGTGTTATAAATAAGTATATGCATTTAGTATCATAGCCATGGTTCATATAGAGTTATAAGAATATTATTGCACAGAGTAAAATTGGTTACACGCATTGTTTTGGTATGTTTCTTGCCCAGGGGAATCTTACATGACGGGGATCCTGGGTAAGTAGAGGCGCTGCGCTAATAAGTGTTACCCCAGTCTCCCAGCTAGCGGAGGCTCCGATCTCCTGGAGCCACAGGTGTGTGCAGTTACCCGTATTCGCTTAGAGTGTCAGAAAAAGGGCTACACATATAAAAATACCCCCAAGCCCCTCAATACATATAAAATACCCCCATGCACTCCAATATATAGCACTTCCCCCAAGCCTCCCAATACATATACAAAATACACCAAGCCCCCCAATACATATAAAATACCCACATGCACTCCAATATATAACAATTCCCCAAAGCCTCCCAATACATATAAAAATTCCCCTGAGCCCCAAATACATATAAAAATACCCCCAAGCCCCCCAATACATATAAAAAATACCCCCGCCCACCAAATACTATATAAAAATTCCCTGAGCCCATAAATACAATATAAAAATACCCCCAAGCCCCCAATACAATAAAAAAATACCCCCAAGCCCCCCAATACATATAACAAAATACCCCACCCCCAAACATATAAAAATTCCCCCAAGCCCCCAAATACATATCAAAATTTCCCCAAGCCCCCCAATACATAAAAAAATACCCCAAGCCCCCCAATACATATAAAAATACACGCAAGCTGCCCAATACATATAAAAAATACCACCAAGACCCCAATACATATAAAAATACCCCCAAGCCCCCCAATACATATAACAATTCCCCCAAGTCTCCCAATACATATAAAAATACCCCCAAGTACTCCAATATATAACAATTCCCCCAAGTCTCCCAATACATATAAAAATTCCCCCAAGCCCCCCAATACATATAAAAATACCCCAAGCACCCCAATACATATAAAAATACCCCCAATACATGTACAAATACAGACTTACCTTAGGTCAGGCCAGGCCCGGTGTCTTCGGGGGTCCGCTGGCTGGGGGGGCCGAGTCGGCGCTGCACATTTCTCCTGACCTCTGGCCAAGCCCTGCTGACGGTCACGGCCATGCCCCAACTCTCAGCTGCCTGAGAGGCAGCTGACTGTCGGGGCCCGGCCGCAACCGGCAGCAGGGCTTGGCCAGAGTTCGGGGGAAATGTGCAGCACCGGCCCGCCGGGCCCCCGTAGCCAGCAGGCCTGGGACACAAACCTTGGCAGACCCCCACCCCCCCTTCCTGTTGGCGGCCCTGCTGGTACCTTCTTCCCTTTTATTTAAGGGTCTGCACCACTTAATTGTTTCAGTGCTTTTCCCCACTTGAGAGGCTGGTACACACAGAGGTGTCTGTGCATTGGCACCTTCTGTTCCTCTTCCCCTTGGGGGAGAGTGAGTGATACCTTTCCCCTGGTCCAGCTAGAGGGCTAGGGAACAGTAAGGATAGGGTATACATGTTAAAATATGAATTTATGAACAGCCCCAAGTGTCTATCCATCTTTAAACAGGATTTGTGCTTAAAGGTGTATGGGTGCTGAGCAGTTACCTGGTTCTTCTCGGGGGTACTTGTGGATCCGTGCAGGCTTCCATTGCGCATGCGTGACCTTTCCACTCTCTCAATGCCCTCTGCAAGGTTGCGCAACAACATGGCGGCGCCATGTACTAACGTGCCGCCGCGGAACCTGCCACACTCCCTCCAGCTACATACATAAGGTTCCTAACACAGCCTTACATATGTATTGGGGGCTTGGGGGAATTTTTATATGTATTGGGTGGCTTGGGGGTATTGTTATATATTGGAGTGCATGGGGGTATTTTTATATGTATTGGGGGGCTTGGGGTATTTGTATATGTATTGGGGGGCTTGGGGGAATTTTTATATGTATTGGGGGTCTTCGAGTATTTTCTTATATGTATTGGGGGGCTTGGGGTATTTTCTTATATGTATTGGGGGGGGCTTGGGGGTATTTTTATATGTATTTTTAGATGTATTGGGGGACTTGGGGGAATTGTTATATGTATTGGGGGGCTTGGAGGTATTTTTACATGGGTTGGGGTATATTTTATATGTATTGTGGAGGGTTGTTTTTTATATGATGTGTGTGTTTGTGTGTTTGTGTGTTTGTGTGTTTGTGTGTTTGTGTGTATGTATGGGGGGTTATATGTATATATTTTTAATATGTAATGGGTAAGTGGCTTTTCATGTATTCATTGGGGGTGGGAGGGGTGTATATATTTGGGGGGTGAGGATTTTTTGTATGTATTTGGGGATGGGAAGTTTTTTGCATTGGGGGTTGGAAGTTTTTTGGTATATATCTTGTGGGGGAATTGTGTGAGGGGGGGAAGGGAATGAGTGAGCGTGGGATAATTGACTTGATGGAGGGAGAAGAGAGAGGGGGTGAGTGAGGAAAAGAGGGAGTAAGAGGGGGACGGAGGGGAGAGAAATACATGTGAGGCCGGAGAGTGAGAGGGGGTTAGACGGAAGGGAGAGAAGGGGAGGTGGGGGGGGGGCATGCTTAAAATGTTTGTCCTGGGCCCCATGATTTCTGTTGACAGCCCTGGGTGCCAGGTCTGAACCCAGAATTGGGCAGAACACAGGCCTAGTCCCACCTCCTCCTCTGTCCCTCAAGGAAGCTGCTTCTGTGGGGAAAACCCAGGATTGGTCATGTCACTGCCTGCACTGTTACCAGAGCTTGCATGACAGAGAGGGCAGACTGGTAGCCCAAACTAGGCATGGCTACACCTACATTAATGAATGTATAAATTAGTTGTTTTATTGGCAGATGCATACCAAAAATTGCACACATATACTTAGGTATACATATGTTAGATTTGTCTGCAAGTGTGGATTCAACTTGGTTTCATACATTTTTAGACTGAATAGAACTGCATTCGCTGATAAATAGCATTTCCTGCACGGTTGATAACAGGGTGCTGCAGGTTAATGCTATCGTTTGAAATAAACTTGATTTAGTGCATGAGATTAATAAGGTTCTCAGCTGCTCCGAAAACAGACTTGGGGGTAGTTCCACAGTTCTCCGTCAAATTAGGGCAAATAACATGATGTTATCTAAATAGGTAACAGGCATTATTTCCCCTTAGTTTAACGGAGATCCACAAAGCTCATTTTGTGCTAAAACAGGGCCCACAGTCTCATATGGCTTAAGCGGTATTAGCCAGCTGACGTTGGAATAAAACACTCCAGCGCTACTGTAGCTGTCAGTAATACTGCCGCGCGTTAGCCATATTGTAAGGAAGATGCCAGATATACTGTATATTGCAATGCAATACTGTAGATACCTGTTATCTATCTTTAATTTTTTTTATAATTTATTAACCCCTTTGTAGCCATTATGCATGCATTCATTGTCATAAAGCTAGCCAAGGGGTTAATACCTTGCTAACCATTGTATGTCATAGAAGTACAACTCTGATGGCATACAAGTGATTATCTGCCCCCTTAATCTCCCCTGGTGGCCTAACCTCCCTCCCCGGGAGGCCTGTATTAACTACAACAGCCTGCTGTTGATATGTGTTGAGGTGTTTCACACCTCATTTGCATGACATTAACACTAACAGCGGTTAAAGTTAAGAGCAGGTCGTTTTCGCAGTCAGACAGCCCTTGATGCTGTGTTAGTGATCTGTACTAGAACAGGTGCTCTTTAGTATCTTTATTTGTAAAATTACAAATGATCTGGAAGGCAAAATATGCCTTTTTTGTGGCTGATATTAACATCTGAAACAGGTTAGACACTCCATGGGGCAAACAAAATGATGAATGAGTTAGGTAAATTAGAGGAATGGTCAAGTGTGACAATTATGATTTAATGCCAAAAAGCGCAAAATAATCCACTTGAGTCACAAAAATCCAAAGGCAAAATACAAGATTAATGGGACTATAATGTCAAGTACTATAGCGGAAAGGCACATGGGAGTCGTCATTTCAGCTGTAGTCAGGCAATGTAACAAATCAATGGGGAAAGCCAGAAGGATAATAGGTTGTACAGGGAGAGGTAATAGCAGCAGAAATAGACAGGGGTTAAACGTGTAGGAGATTTTTGTACCTATTTCATCAGTCCTTATAAAAAATGAAATCATTTTATACTAATGGTAGTAGAGGAGATCCAAGGATTCCAGCGGTGCACAGCTCGTAGAAATGGGAGACCAGCAGGGTGTTGTTTAAAAATAAATTTTTATTAGTCCTAATAAAAATTTATTTTTAAACAACACCCTGCTGGTCTCCCATTTCTACGAGCTGTGCACCGCTGGAATCCTTGGATCTCCTCTACTACCATTTGTACACTGAGCGTGGATGCACGCACCCAGGGAAGCAGTCCTATGTGAGTATTGCATGTCTCTTTGAGACTTGACGACCGGTAACAGTGCAAGCAGCAAAAGGGTCATGTATGGCGCAATCCTACAAACTAACGGTATGTTAACCCTTACTTATTTGTTCCAATGATAACGTAATTGTGGATGTATTTATCAAGCACTGGGTCCAATATCTTACTATGCAAAAAGGCTGACTTCCCATAAGTTCATGGACTTTATTATATGTTCTAGTTCTGACTTAGATTGAGCACTGTATTTGGGACTCATGCCCCATAACTACACATCATAAATTTAGCATAGGTTGAACTTGATGGACGTACGTCTTTTTTCAACCTCATCTACTATGTAACTATGTAACTATGTAACTATATATGTATCAAGTGACGAATAAATAAATCTCTGTAAAGTAAATAAATATTGTTTCAAATAAATAGTGTTAGGGCCTGTGTGTTATTTTTTGTAATAAAATGTTTAACTCGACACAAATGTGAAAAAATATGTTAGCGTATACTAATGCATGTACTGTAGTAAGACTTAGGGCCGATATATCAAACTCAGTTAAAGGGGAGTTTATATCGCACCACTTGGTATACATCAAAATTGCAGTAATAACTTAATAGGTTCGATATTCGGACAAAATCACGATACAATTTCTATCATTTTCTGTAATAACTAGTATTACAGAAGTCTATGATAGAAATAACATTAATACGTTTGATGCCTGTGGTTACCGAGGTATTCCACATGCACCGAAGGGGTTAATATAGTACATTAAAAAAAATTAACTGCATACTCCTTAGTGGTTACTAACTGCTAAGGTAACAAAGGGGTTAACATACCTCACAAAACACACACACACACACACACACACACACACACACACAGACATGCAAATGAGCACACAGTGCCACTTTTTATCTCATGCTCTTATTACATGAGCAACCCTTAGCCAATGCATGCTGCTTTAAACACAGCTTTTAAGCAAGGACTTGGGAGATGCAAAGTCAGTTAACCCACTCACAGACATGTTTCAACCTTGATGGGTATCATCAGTGTGAGGTTGGCTTGCTGACATTTGCTCAAATGAGATAAGAGTAGGTAATCACCACCACTATTAAGGTTATGTAATGTGAGCATGAGATAAAAAGTGGCACTGTGTGCTCATTTGCATGTCATTTCCCAGAATCCCTTGCTGCAGTGGAAGTGCTGTTTGCTGGGTGATAATGGTGAAAGACAGGGTTGCAGACCTGTCTAAGACATGCAAATGAATATACAGGAATATTTACAGTTGCTATATATATATATATATATATATATATATATATATATATATATATATATATATATATACAGACACACACACACACACACACACACATATATATATACAACAACACACACACACAAATCCATATATACAGAATAAACGGTACAGTAAATGCAGGCATAAATATATATATATATACGCACACGCACATACAAACACGTATGTAAAAAAACGGAACCGCCAACCATCCTGCTACATCCATCCAAGTATGTCGCCTAGGTGTGACATTTGACTCCTCCCTTTCCTACTCCACCCACATACTCGTGCTCTGGCTAAAGCTTCTTCCTCCGGAACATTGCCAAGATCCGCCCTTTCTTCCATCACTCTACTGCTAGAACCAGAATTCCATCGGGATTATTGTACCTTAATACCAGCAGGCCTCCCTGCCTCCACTTTCTATTATCTACTATTATCGTTTATTTGTAAAGCACCAACATATGCCGTAGCGCGGTACAGAGTGACATCAATGACATAAACCGTTACGTACAAATAAGGACAGACATGCGCAAACAGATACAGAGAGGTAATGAGAGCCCTGATCCTGGGAGCTTACACTCTATAGGGAATCAGGGGCAATGTTGAAAGAAAAGGTCCATTGTGGGACGGATTATACATCAGGTTGGAGTATGGCCCAGCCGCACTGCTACTCCTATTACTTCTGCAGCTGGAATCCTTTCACCTTCTCCCACAACGGGGTCTCCTATTCACCCCCTCCACTGGTCTCTCGCACCTTAAACCTTCTCCCTCACTGCCCCTTGCCTGAGGAACTCCCTCACACTTGGTATACGACAACCACCTTCAAGTCAAACCTAAAAACACACCTTCTGAATGAAACATTTCAATACCGTGGACTCATCGCTACTGTCCCACACCCACTCCTACCAACCATCACGGTCAAGCACTGCCATCTACTGCACCCACTGTCCCTGTAAGTTTCCCAACATACAAAGTCTGTGAGTTAGACTGTAAGTCCTCCGGGGCAGGGATTTATTCTCCTATTGTTTGACTTCATGTTTGTTGCACTTATTATATTACAATTTCCTGTAATGTATTCTCTTTTGTAAAGCACTGCGTACCTTGGTGGCGTTATATAAATACATGTGTGTATATATAAATAAATGTATATATTAATATATATACACACACACACACACACACACTGTTTATGTATATCTATCTATCCATCTAATGCTGCACTGTTGTTAAGGCTTTTGGGACTACATATAAGATTATGTTTTTATCATACAAGTATTAAACAGTCATTATGAATGGAGATAACCATTAGATAACTAATGTAAAGATGATAGGCTGCATTCTATATGGTCCAAAGCAGCCCAAACTGACCCTTCAGTCACTATAGAAAAAGGTCCTAAATCTTAAATAAATAGTAAGAATAGGCATTCTCCCTGAAATAATTCTTATATAATTGTATTTTCTCTTTTGGGAAAAACTTTTGACTATTATACAGATTATTTGAAAGTTTTGTATATCACTCAAGTTATAATGTTTCTTTGTTTTTAAGGAAAGTAGAATGATCCAGGGCAACTTTGGATTTCTTTAGAAAAATTTATTAATTTAGAATAAATTTTTCTAAAGAAATCCAAAGTTGCCCTGGATCATTCTACTTTCCTCAAAACTGGATTTTCGAGGCAGATATCCCTGAACCAGTATTTTGATTTATTTTTTTGTGGTGTGCAGCGTCTCTTGTTATATTGTCTTTGTTTTTAAGTACACTTTTTTTTTTTAGTATTTTGTCAAAATTAATATAATGTTAAAAATTACAAGGAAAAAAAACCCAACAGAACAGTATTAAGCACTTTGTTACACAACTTCCCAGGAATTTAAATTAGGCAATTTCAACGTGCAACATCTCCAACGACACATTGACCGGAGGCAGTTGGGCCTCTATTAATGACCGGCATTTTACTTGCTGCCTTAAAAGTACGAAATATAGCACATCCTGCAACATGGTTACAAGGGATATCACTGCAATGAAGGACATTTTCCTAAACATCATGTCAAACCACTGAAATTGCATAAAATGTTCAACAGCTTCTCCAAACAACTTCATTTGGTTAATAGAACTTAATAAAAGTAATCAGCTGGACAATACTCAACATACATAGTTCACCACTTGACAGTGGAACGTGCATCGGGAAATTAATTAGAGGGAATGGTTCGTCTCTTTTTAAAAAAAAGAATCTTTCCTCTCAAATATTAACTTTGAAGCATCGAAAATAAAGCAGCTGTTATTAGTGCTGAGTAACGTTGTGCAGGGTTGTATCTGTTAGCTGCGCAGTGAGATTTCATGAAAATGAACATAAAAATTTGCACAACGGTAAAATGCTGCGTTTTATCTTTAAGAAATGTACCTACGAAATCTTTCTTCTCCTTTCTGGTTCACACTTTAAAACTCCGTCAACAGCTGCGAGAACCAGCCAAGACAGGGCATGTGGTGACTTTGTGTACACTTTGAAGGTGTTATAGGTTTTTTCGGCAAGCTGAGAATGTCCAAAATGTGCCAATTATTGATTTTTTTTTTTAATTTAATGTGCAGAAAAAGTTTAGCGCCACTGTATCAGAAAAATATATTGCAACATACTGGATCTATAATATGTCATTAAAATACAACTTTATTATCTACTAGCTGAGAGACCCGGCGTTGCCCGGGATGTAATGTTCCCGTTCCTCTCTCTCCTCCCCCCTCTCTCTGTTTGTCCCCCATTCACATCAATCCAGTCCCCCCCCTGCCTTTGACGCCCCGCGCGCACACACTGACTGACTGCCGCACGCACGCACACACTGACTGACGCGCACACAAAGCCTGACTGACGCACGCACACACTGACTGAGGCACACACTGACTGTGTGTGCGTCAGTCAGTCTGTGTGTGTTTGTGTTTCTGCCTCAGACTCACTGACGCGCGAGCAAACACACAGTGACTGACGCACACACGCTACATGAAGCTGTAAAGGAGGGAGGGAGGGGGGGGACTGGATTGATGTGAATGGGGGACACATTTCCCAGAATCCCTTGCTGCAGTGGAAGTGCTGTTTGCTGGGTGATAATGGTGAAAGACAGGGTTGCAGACCTGTCTAAGACATGCAAATGAATATACAGGAATATTTACAGTTGCTTTATGCTTTACTGTGGAGGGTTTTAGTCACTTTTTTTACTCACCATAACCTTAATAGTGGTGGTGAATATATATATATATATATATATATATATGTATATATATTTAACTGTATATTTTTGTCATATTGGAAGTAGCTGGGCCCTCTTATTTTAATTTCACCTTTAAAACGGTCTCCATTGCATAACTCTGCACACATCTCTTACACGAATCTTCAAAAATCTGACAGTGCATGTGAACCCAGTACACCAACAGATCTAGTTTTTTTTATGAACCCCCTGTGGTATACACAAGGAGTATTTAAAAAAGTTAATCGTATACATTTGTTATGTTTGATAAATAGATTTTAAAATACATAAATACTTAAGACCAGTCGGAAGAGGGACCTCAACAGAGCAGGTAGTGTCCAGGGAGAAGTGCTCTCCCTTACTAGGCCAGATCTCCCTCCTTAGGCCCCAGATAGGCCCGACTCACAACAGGTTGTAGCTGCTACAGTGAAAGCCCATAGCTAGGGACCTTTCCACAGTAGCTGCTTATAGTCAGTGCTAGCATCGGTGAGACGCCACGTGGTGATTGCCGCCTGTGGTCTGGGACCAGACCACCTTCATAATAAGAGACTTTTTATGGTGATACCATCTAGGGGGAGTTTACCCCACGTGGCGGCGGACACCATCGCTGACGACAACAACGTTGGATCAGATGGAATCCCCTTTGTAAATTTGCAGTACCCGGGTGCTGCAGCCCCGGGCAGGTCTCCTACACTTTTGGGTGGGCCCTGACATGGGGGAAATGGGGCAATACGAACTATCATGGGCCTATTTAATATTCTTAAAAAATACATTAAAAAAAACCTCACCTGTAATTGTGTGTAAACTTTGCTGGTCTAATAATAGCCCCCACTACCCCCCATGCTTATTTTAACAAAAATGATTTGTTGAAGGTTTTTTGGGGTAAAATATATCTTGCAAGTATGGATAAAGAAGGAATATGTACAAATAAAAACATTTTGGCAAGGTTCCGCTTCTTTTGCTTAATGTGGGAATTGTATAGAAATATACAGCCAACATCATTAAAAGGTTCCCTCCAGGGGCTGCCTATCTAATTTAAAGGTGAGTTAAGCCCAATTTACTAGCCCAGGAATTAGTTCCCCCCCCCTCGCAGACACACACATATGCACAGACACCAGATACATGCACTTCAAATAAATGCATACACACCCAAAATACCCGTGCACTTTACACATTCAAACCCCAAAACATACACACCAAATATACTTAAGGCCTCGGTCCCGCTGTGCTCGTTGGTGCAGGCGGCCACACGCGAGTTCCCTACCAGCAGGGGAATCCTCCCGAGCCGGTCCCGGTCCCCCCTGGCGGCACAGCGCACTACACGCTGTGGCGCGTCAGCCGCTATGGGACACAAGAAAATGGTGATCCCTAGCGTTGACGCGTCACGTGGTGTGGCTGTGAGCCAATGGGGAGGGGAGGCTTTGGGAGGAGTAGAGGCTTCGGGGAGCGGGGAGGAGTGTGGAGTGAAAGCAGCGTGAGTGCCTGTCTGTGTGTGTGTCTGAGTGCGTGCGTGCCTGTCTGTGTGTGTGTATGTGTCTGAGTGCGTGAGTGCCTGCCTCTGTCTGTGTTTGTGTGTGTGTGTGTGTCTGAGTGCGTGAGTGCCTGCCTCTGTCTGTGTATGTGTGTGCCTGTGTGTGTGTGTGTGTGTATATGAGTACCTGTGTGTGTGTGTGTATGAGTGTGTGTGTGTGTTGCTTACCATCAGAAGCTCCAGCCCGAGTCCGTGGAGGGAGGGGGGAGAGTAGCGGGTCCCTCCGCTCAAGCCACGCCCCCCGTCCCTGTCAAACCTCCCACTCCCGCCCACCTCCCGCTTCCTACAGACCGCATATCGCGGTCTGTGTATGTCAGCGCACCGCCTGTCTGCAGTGCGGGCGCGCTGACTCTGGGAGCGGGGCCTTAGCCTAAGATACACACCTGATACGCACACCATATGCACACGAAAAACAAACACGTCCTTGCACTACTACCACTGCCATATCTCCTCTACCATTTATATTTTACTTTCACCTCACTTCTTTTCAATCTACAACTTTCTGTCTATCATCCTCACTATGGGGCCTATTCAGTAAACTTGATAAGTGACTTATCAACAGTTTTGAGCACTTTGGCAGCGAGTTTGCATGTGTCGCTATTCATAGAGCTACGATAACATGCCAAACGTGCTACAAAACTGCTTCTTCGATAGATCGGTAGTGCTCCCACTCAGAGAAGCCAAGCGACAGCTAAAAAAATGCTCTAATTCACAATTTTTGAGAAATCGAGTTATTCAGGTAGCTCCGATATGCACATCGCGGCTGCAGATTCTGATGTCCCCACCAGAAGGGTGGTGAGATGTGATCCACGATGTGCATTTGATGGAGAGAAATTAATTTTTACTACATTGGATTGAAGCGAGTTGCTCCGGAGCTGCCCCGCATTAATATTAGCTAGCGTTAGCTAACATAGACTTCAGTGGTCAGGCTTGTACAGGATGGATGGTGTCCATCTTTTGGACTTTGCCCTGGACATTTTTAATATGGGCCTTCATTCAGATGGGGTAAAGCGAGCTCTTGGTCTGGTGGGGCTCCAGGCCAATTTTAGGGTTTAAAATTGCCCGGCTTTTGGAGGAGGGTAGTGTTCACATTGCACGTCTGGTCCAGTTTGGATGGTAGTATTTGATATTTCTCCTGCTAGGCCAGTAGGTTCTTTGGCATCATAGGTGATGCAGGTGAATCATCTTGTGTTGGTACAATCTGACATTGGTATTTGGAATATGTTGTTTAATAAATGCTGTGGCCATTTTATCCCAACTTTGGAGTCCATGTTTAATAGGGAATTGGGGTGGTTTAGGTACTGATGGGTTAACTCGAGCCCTTGTGTAGCCCTGTGTAATTTTGGGGTTACATGCCTCTCTCCTCCTGTGCAGTAAACCCTGTTAAGAGGGCAGGTTTGCCTGGAGTAATCATGAGGTTTGCCCTCATCCCATGTGAGGTGTAGAGTGTAGCAAAGTAAGTGACAGCATGCTCTGTGTCCACTTACAGTGACACAGGGGTGGTGCCTACTGGAGCTATATATTACGCATCACTTCCTAAAGTTAGGGGTCTGTCTGTTCACTGTGTCAGTTGCAATGTGACTATCTGACCCAACACAGTGCCAGGGCTCTGGCAAGGATTGTCGCCCTCCCTTAGGGGAGAGGTGGGCAGACTATTCCCCTTACTCTATTAGAGAGTAAGGGAAGAGCAAGGACAGCTTCTAGGGCCCTGACTAGGAGTGGTGTCCAGGGACTTCCTTGAGGTGGGCAACTCTGAATATTATGTGCGGCTAAAGACCGGCCGTAATGATGGTCAGTCTGCCAAGGAAGATGTCAATAAAGATTGCCCTGTTTGAAAGAACCTTCTTGCCTGAGACTGGAGTCATTCAAGGAGAAGCTGCACCAAGGGGTTCTCTTCCAGAGACTCCTCCCTGCTGTCGTGGGGACATGGGAGAGATGGAGGCGCTGTACCAAAAGTGAGTGGATCTCAACATTACCTCACGAGCCAGTCCTGGTGTATTCCCCTATACCATCAAGCGGGAGACTCAGGAGTCCTGTAAGCCAACAGGTGTACCACGCTACATTACATGTAACTGGAACAGTTTCCTCACATAGGGGCCAATATGAGATTGGGTGGGGGTAAAACCGTTACACTTGTTTTAGGAGCCTGTGGAATGTGCCAGTCTGCACCTCCTCTCCTTTTCTCTGCTACTGACTGAAAATGTTTTCCTCTCTGCGCCCCTGTCCAGTCCTTCCCTGTTCTTGTCTCTTTGTTCTGGTACCTTGATGTGGTACAAAAGGGGTACTGTCTATTGTCATAGACACTTATGTACCATCGGTATCATAAAGGCTTAGTCATTGCATGCATTAATGACAACTGTAATTACCAAGGTATTCAAATACAGAAAACAACACAAATCACAACTATAATTATTTACCACACAAGGGAACTTTTTGAGCAGTCTGGGCAAGCCAGGAAGCACTGAGAATCATTAACAGGTTGATAATTTTTTCTTTTAGTGTTGAGCAGCGACAACTCCAGCGACACTTTCACACATGCCAATGGTTTGCATAATAGGTGAGATAGTGTACTTCTGATCTAGAGATATGCAATTTGACAATCTACTAAAACATATCATAAAGTGTATTGTAAACAGTGGACGTAAATAAGACATTTCAGAACCTTGTGCCATCAGCCATCAACTGTGATGATGGTCCCTGCTGGAATCAAAAAAGTTGTTTTAATTGCCTCCAATATGCAATTATTTTAACTCCTCAGACAAAATATGTAACAGTGTACAATAGCCATTTTTCATCTTTACATATTGAATGTGTTGAATAGGAGGATGATTTTACTTTTTTACTTCTAGCACCTGGAAATCTCAGGGGTGTATTGTTGTTTACTGTAGCTCATAATTTTATTCTGTCAAGCCCATTATATAAAAAATACTTGCTGTGGTTTCTGATCCATCAGAAAGAACATGCTGAAAAGTAATTTTATCTCCTAGTATAGCTTGGGATAGGGTAAAGGTATGTTTTTCTGTTAAGTAAAAAAAATAAATAATGTCAAATTCAATTTTCAATCTTTACTGCCTATCAGAAAGAAATTGGAATAGCAGGCACCAGATTTCCAATGAGTTTGACCCTGACTCAATGGACTAATTTGCCACGGTAGTAAAAAAAAGATGGTGTTACAGCCAATTGCTTGCGCTGCTGCATTCCATACTGTTATTTTTCTTAGTAATTTTAATTTAACACTTGTCAGAGCTGAAAGGGCTAACCGATTCAAAGAAATGTGTTGCAGGCCTTTTTATTACAGAAAAAAAAAAAAACTATTCCCTTGTTAACTTTACACCTGCTTGATTATTTGTAATTTGTATCCAATTATTGATCCTACCATGTTTTTTTTTTATTATGAAACTTCTAGCAGGCTGGAAGAAAATGAAACACTGGGATACCTAGGAGACACGTCAGGTGCATAATAATGTGAATGAAATATTGCACAACATTTCTCTTAGCCACTTTAGTTCTGTTTCAGAAGGAGGCAATCATGTTTTTCTAGAGAGTTTGGCTTTGGTAAAAGATGCAAATCACATAAAAAAAGGTGACCGTCATTTTTAGATATATAACTGTAAACGTAGAAGGTGACCATCATCTTAAGATGTATAATTACATATTGAAAATGTTCCAGCATAATTAAGATTCAGTGGTATTTTTATAGTAATTTTTGTCTATGGATATATTATGTAACAATGCTTTAAAATATGTCTTGTTGAAAATATGGGTACTTAGGCAATTGTTTAAATGCTTCTAGAAAGAAGATGTAGAGTATAAACCTTTTAAACAATGGAGCATAGACCTTAAATACCATTTTATCAGGGTTTCAAAACGTTATGCTATAATATAGAACCAAAAAGGTGGAGACACTTCTAAAAAACTAGAGATGCGTTAAAGAGTCCAAGAGTGGGACTCTTTTAATGAGTTTTAAAGCATCCTTTGATTTCTATAGCAGGTTTTAACCCAACGGTGTGCCAATGGGGGGGGGCGCGAGATTAACTGCAGGGGGCGCGGGGTTTACAGAGGCCCAGTGCGCTTCCCAAAGGCACCTAAATTAAGTGCCGGGGAAGGCCTCTGTAAACCTTACTTACCATGGTTCATCCGGCATCTGGAGACATGTCGTCATGGCAACGCAGTGTCAAATGATGCCGCAAGATCATGTGACATCGCGTTGCTATGGCAACGTGGTGTCATGATGCTCAGATGCCGAGAACCAAGGTAAGGAGGAGGAAGGGAGAGGGGTGCACAAAGAGGAGGACAGCCGGCAGGGGGGCGCAGGGGAAGAAGTTTGCACTCCCCTGTTTTAACCCACCTTCCAAGCAGACAAGTGAGAGACCATGTATGAGCTCCAGGTGGCCAGACTGCATACTGTATGCACAGTGGCAGGGATAAGTGAGCAAACAGAGCTGATACCTGATGATAAAGGAATATGAGTGCCAGGGAAGGCCTCTGTAAACCTTACTTACCGTGGTTCACTAAATTAAGTGCCGGGGAAGGCATCTGTAAACCTTACTTACCGTTGTTCACTAAATTAAGTGCCGGGGAAGGCCTCTGTAAACCTTACTTACCGTGGTTCATCCGGCATCTGGAGACGTGTCGTCATGGCAACGCAGTCTCAAATGATGCCGCGAGGTCATGTGACATTGCGTTGCTATGGCAGCTAAAACCTAGGGGAGTGTAGGGGAGCAGGAGGGGACAGATGTGGGGACAACACAAGCCGTAATGAATAGCCACTAAGTTCCCACGTCCCCGGCAAGCCCAGTGTGGAGTAACTTTTACTCACGATTGAGCACCGTCCTGCATCCCTTCCCTGCTGCTTCCACTGATGCTGCCAAATGCTGTGCGTCCTCCAGATGGCTTCCGGTAGTGTAGATTCGATCTTCACAGGTAAATGGTACAAAAATAGATCAAAATAATAATGGAGGGGCTGTTATTTTGATCTATTTTTGTACCACCTTCCAAGCAGTGCAGATCTTTGCAACACTTTCCGATTTAGGATAATTTGTTGCAAAATGTTCCCAGCAGTTTGAGCTGTAAACTATAACAATAGATAATGCTACTTTAGTAATATAAGGATACATTGTAGCTGCTGAGTTACAGTGACTGAGGCAGCCATTGTGTTTGGCCAACAATCAGGATTTTTACAGATTTATAACAGGAGCACCAACCGATTGCCATCTTAGGTAAGAATTATACATTGTCACATGCTTTACATACAGAATACAAATAATTAAAAAAAAACATTTGGAAAGTAGAATTGCATCTTTTAAGTACAGTAGCAGCATACAGTAGCAGCATACTTTATTCTGACCAATGCCGGCGGCATGCCAGGATCCGCCGCCAGTCAAGACCGCGCGCCGCCGCATTTCCGACACGCACCCCCCCTCCGCTTCGGGCGCATTTTAGCCCCCCTTCCGACCTCGAACCCAGCTCCTGCTCTGCCCCTCTGCTTCCCCGCACCCCCGCTTACCTCAATTTACACTCCAGGGGTGTCGGGGAAGCCAGGGAAACTGGGCGCTTCACGTGACAGTGACGTCACAGTGCGCCGCAACAAGCCGCGTCACCACGCTTCCTGCACGCATCCTGCCGTGCGGGAAGTGTAAGAATAAATAATGTCGATACTGTATAAACATACTCTACCCCTTCAACAGAGGTAATAGCAGTTCCATTGTCAAACACAAGACATCTGATATCTCATGTGTTGCATAGGCTGTCAAAAGACAGTATTGTTGATACAGACATTTACATCTCTCATTTATATCTCTTTGTATGTTGCATCAATTCCGGCCCATTAGACATAACTTCTGGCTAGTGCTTTCATTTGTACAATTCCTGGAAGAACTGCATGTAACGTAGCTATGATGACTCAACATCCTTTTTCAGGAATGGCAAGTATGATTCATCATACTGTAGCAGAAATCCTTTATGAACAGACAGTTCATGGTGATGGTTTACATATGCCCTTAACTCCTGAGGCAGCTTTCAAGCTGGCCACCCCCCATCCCAAACCCAGTTCAGAACCCAAGCCATTGTAGGGTTATTGACAGTCATTTTTGCAACCTGATCACCTGGAAGAGGTGGATCAGGAAAGGATTCTAACATCCAAACTTCTATTAGGGGTTGAATGTTACAGTCTCATATCGTTAAAGGCAAGCAGTACAGGGCATTGACATTTGAAATATAGTTCTCTACTTGTAATCAAGTATGCACTTGTCATAAGCACTTAGAAATCAGGGTGACAAACCTGGAAGTATTGGTTTGTCTTTGGAGAGTATGCCTAAAAGGGACTTGTGCTCAGTATGAATTTAAAATAAACGTATACAGTATACATAGTTACATAGTTACATAGTTAAATAGTAGATGAGGTTGAAAAAAGACGTAGGTCCATCAAGTTCAACCTATGCTAAATTTAAACAACAGATACTTTATCCTATATCTATACTTACTTATTGATCCAGAGGAAGGCAAACAAAAAACCCCATTAAGGGGAAAAATTAATTCCTTCCTGACTCCAAGAATTGGCAATCGGATTAATCCCAGGATCAACATCCTTCCCATGTATACTTATTTGGTATATCCCTGTATACCTTTCCCATATAAAAAGATGTCCAACTTTTTTTGAACAAATCTATTGTATCTGCTATCACAGTCTCCATGGGTAATGAATTCCACATTTTAACTACCCTTACTGTAAAGAACCCTTTCCTTTGTTGCTGGTGAAATTTCCTTTCCTCCAACCTTAAGGGATGCCCCCGAGTCCTTTGTACTACCCGTGGGATGAATAGTTCTTTTGAAAGCTCCTTGTATTGTGCCTGAATATATTTGAATATAGTTATCATATCCCCTCTTGGACGCCTCTTTTCTAATGTAAATAAATCTAATTTAGCTAGCCTCTCCTCATACATTAGAATGTCCATCCCCTTTATTAATCTGGTGGCTCTTCTCTGCACTCTCTCTAATTCCATAATGTCTTTTCTTAGGATTGGTGCCCAAAATTGTACTCCATATTCAAGGTGTGGTCTTACTAATGCTTTGTAAAGGGGCATAATTATGTTTACTTCCCTTCCATCCATTGCCAGTTTGATGCAAGATAAGATCTTGTTTCCTTTGCAGCTACGACACTATACACTAGATGTACATTAATTGTGATTTCTTTTTTAACTCTAGCTATGACAGAGAGAGCTTCTTTTTTTCAATCTGTGCATAGTTCTACTCTGTGGATGTCAAGGTTCTTGATTAATATGTGGCAGGTGCTTCTTTCTCATCTGGCACAACAAAAAACAGCTCCAGCATCATTGGGTGAAGCTTCACAGGTAAGTATCAATGGCGTTTCTTCATTGTAATGGATGTGAACAGAGTAAGATGTTAGTAACTTTTTAACATTCTTGGTGGTCGGTGCATGCTAGTGAGTCAATCTCCATGGACAACTTTATCAAGAAGGCAGTTAAGATTTTCAGCAACTCTTGCCTTGTACGCAAGAAAAATGAAAAAAGGAGCAATCCATGCCATCTTTACCCCCCAGTTTTTATTTTATTTTTTAATACAGGATTGAAGCAGGGGGTCTCTGAAGCGGAACCCAATTAATATCAGCTCTGGAGTTCCCCGGTTTCCAGAGATACTTACTTTCGAAAGGGGTGCCGGTATCTCCCTGTAGTTTGGGCCAATAGTAAGCTGCAATGGGTGATGTCACAGCTTCCTATTGAAAATCTGCCACCATGTGAACCTTGAAGTGGCTACCAGGTCCCCTATGGAGTTATGTATCTCTGGAAACAGGGGTCCCTGGAGCTGAAATGAATGGGGTTCAGCTCCGGAGACTCCCTGCTTCAATCCTGTATATATATATATATTTAAAAAAAAAAAACGCTTTGATTGCCGCTTTAAGAAATATATATTACACTGTAAAATATATATAGTGGTGATTTGGGTTCTGAGCTTACAGGGTGTGTGCGTGTGTGTGTGTGTGCTGACTATATAATTTATGTTTCTTTTCTGTAAATCTGTGCACAAATCTAAATACAACAGCTGTTTGCAAATATCATAGAGGACAAAAGGACACAGCAGGTAACTTTATTGTAGCAGAAGGAACCTGTTTACATGTCTTCACAGTTATTTACAACCCGCAGGAATCACAAATAGTCTTAAGTAAGATTCCAGCACAGGTGGACAAACAAATTTAGCTTGGATATATATATATATATATATATATATATATATTACAACAAGACAAACTGCCTGCAACAGACTGAGCATATAATGAGTACTTAAATTAATAATATAATAACCACTAACGGTGCTAGGGACTAGAAGTAATATAACAAGGAAAAGAAAAGCGCCCTACGTCACAGCGGTGACGTCACTCGAGTGGCGACTTTCTGCTACTGGAATCACAAGCAGGCTTGTATCGATCTAAGCAGCACACATGGCGGCTTAGCGTCTCTTTGATACCTAGGAGATTTTGGTTTAAGACAGGTCATGCGTGTACTTACTATTACAAATATCACAGGCTGTATTAATTTCCAGCACTAACCAACATCAATCGGTACAAGCGGTGGGTGTTACATGCTATCTAGGATATATTTTTGGCTACAATAGAGGACAATCATATACTACCACTGTGATACATTGTGTTACACTGCAGCGTTTTTGGTGATTATTGTATGCAACATTGCGCATTTACTTACCAATGCTATAGATGTGATACACTGCGATGTTATAGTTGCGATACACTGCTATACACGGCATCACTACCCTTTGGGAAGGCCAATTGGGCATAACAGGCCGATATAGGTATCAACACACTGCGGTGTTTCATGTGTTAAACGATTTTGTCCTATCAACTACCGATTCCACATAGGAATGATTTATATCTAAATCAATGATAATATGCTCCTAGATATATAACTGTTGTATAATTACAAAGACTATATTCAGATACACCATTACCCCAATAGGTCTGCTTCTTGATTGAAATATACCATATATGTCTATAGCCTGATGGTTAGAGATATTATCACCAGTTGTGATTTTGGAAGTCATGATATGTTTATATACGGTATTACACCTACCTAATTTGACCTATACATATCAGCCACAATAGTATAGGAATTTTTAACAATGTATATGTGTTTTTAAATATCTATGTAGAATTAATAAAATGTTATTATTTTTGATATCCTCTGTGATTCTGGGAACTTGTCAGACTTGCAGTATTTCACTGCAGGACCAATTGTGTCCACTAAAAATGATATGTATGACATTTGAGTGCTATATATAAGGGGATTCTTTGTGATCAATCCTTTGATCAACACTGGTACTCACTTGTAGTTGCCCTAGGATCTACATAGGCATGACTACACGGGAGCTTCGCTTCCGTGTAACGGAGCATGTTCGGAGTATCAAAAATTTTGAGCAGGACTTACTCAAAGACAGGAAGCTCACGACGGTGGCTAAACATTTTACAACAAATCACAACTCTGATCCTGGTCTACTTCAGGCTTTTGCTATAGATCAGGTGATGTTGGGTATTCGGGGGGGTGATATGGAGAGGGCCCTCCTGCAGCGTGAGTGCAGGTCGATTTTTAAACTTGGCACTCTGCTTCCGGGGGGCCTGAATGAATACACAGGGTATGCTATGTTTTTGTAGGTATATGATCTTTTCCCTGTGTCTGTTATGTTTCATCATTTACTCATTTTTTCTTCCTCTTTTAATTTCAATTCTATTACCATCCCCCCTACATATCCTCTTTTTCTTCGCTATACATCTTTTTACTCTTTCCCTTTTCCTATGGGATACTGTTCTTATGTTATGTTTCCGTGTGCTGTATACTAGAGGCTATTATCTCTAGGTATATTCTCTTCTTTTAAATCACCATTTTATTTAGTTTCCAAATTGAGTTTGTGCAATCTATATATTTTTTAGTATAATTCTTGCTGAGATATATATGTAGATTAAAAAGATTCTTTCACAGTGATCCCTCAAATGAGGACAGTGGGAGCAGATTTGAATATCATACATCATTGTGAGCTGTGGAGAGCATCTGTGAGCTACGAATTTACCTCTGGGTACATTGCTGCAGAGACGTTTGCTCCAAGGGACCTGTGTAAAGATACACACACACACTTTTTTTTTTTTTTTCTCTCAACTCTGTCTTATACATTGCGGGCTTAGGTATGTCTGGGATGTTTTGCTCTTTTCACCTGTTCCCTTAGGGGAAGTAACTAATGACTAGGCAGAACTCATTCTGGTGTGCTTTTTGAGCCATACAGGCACTCTTCCACCTTTGCACAGCTGCAGGCTGAATGGCATTATAATCAGTGTGCTATTTAAATCCTTGGTAGTATGCATTATTTTAAGTTGTGTATATGGGATATGATCCCGGTCTTCAGGGCTCAGCTGTTTGTGGTATACAATTGATTAAACCTTTAATCACAAGTCATCCAGTCACTTGAGCATATATTTGGCTGTATGAGACTCACTGTGGTATATAGGCAGACAGGTGTACAGGTTATACTGGAGGAGTGACACAGAACTCTATATATACCATAAAGGCACTGTCTAAATCCCCAGTACACCAAAGTACATACCTTGTGATAAACCGTTCTGTGTTGGAGCCTCAGTAGAACAGCTGCTCAGACTTCAGATGTGTGCGTGCATCACGCCAGTAACTTGAATAGGCGGTGGGTGGTCCCGTGGGATCCGACAGCGGAGCACTGCGGCTGTAGACAATGGGAGCTGCAAACCAGTTCCGATTGTAAAAGAATTTATTAGGTGGTCATAGGGAGTACAAATAAACACTCTGACGCGTTTCAGGACTGTTGTCCCTTTATCAAAGAGTAAATGCGCGTCTGCTGGGTTCTCCGTTATAAACTCTTACTCCCGCCCCCAACGATGACGTCACATGCTCTGCAAGTATCGCGTGAGTTGATGGATAAGCCTGCTCATTGGTGGATCTACTAACCAATAGCGCAACTCACAGGAGAATAGCTTCCCCTGTGGGAGTAGCCTCGGAGTGTAGTGAACAACGGAGAAGCAGCCAGGAAAAACAAAACACTGAGTGAATAATATAAAAACATGCTAATTAACACTATACTAATTGAAGATTAAAAAGCGCAACGTTTAAAAACAGAAGGGATGGAAGACTGTATAGCACATACATAATTATGCTATTTTCTTGAGGGTAAACTGGTATCAAATATGCAAATGAAGTTATATATCTAACATAATCCAATTAGAACAACATTATTGCTCTGCTTATCTATTGCAAAAGTTATGTTCACATGCCTCAAATGAATAAGAGGGTAGTGTAAGTCTAGGATGACAGTAACTATACATATATGATGATATCACCTGGAAACAATACAAAGTAAATTCATGAGAACTAGACATTAGTTTCCTATTATGAAGGACCACTAGTTGGTGAATGGGAACAGATAATACCACAGTACATAAACATTAGTATTGATATAGCATAATATCTTATTTATGCATCTGATGTTAACACCAAATGTATATAGGTTCTATGCCTTAGGTAAATCACACAAGCAGATATTCAAATCACTTATAAAAATAACACAGTATTCTATGCTGATATTGTAGACAGTCATATTGTATGGGTCTAAGGATCAATATGGTATCCAACAAAGAGAAGGAATACATGACATAACTCCATAGAGTACATAAAAAGATGTATGTAACATGGCTATATGTATTATATGTGTGTAGACATAAATTTTTGTTGCAGATGGCTGTGCAAACTATATATGCCATGTTGTTTAATCAAGAAAATGTTTAAGTTCCCAGTCTAGATTCATGCCCCTGGGTGCCAATGTCCCAAGGGCATAAATCCAGAACATTTCTCTCTTATTGAGGAGAGATTCTCTATCTCCTCCACGCACATGAGGGCGTATATGCTCGAGTGCACTAAAAGAGAAATTCTGCAAAGAACCAGATTGACATTTGGAAAAGTGACGTGCAACTGGGTATCTCACATCTTTGTTTCTAATTGTTCTAACATGTTCTACAATCCTCTCTCTTAGTGGGCGGATTGTCCTGCCCACATAGGAGCTACCACAAGTGCATCTCAATAGATATATGACAAATTTAGTATTACATGTCATCAGGGAATTGAGAGTATGAGTTCTCTTTGTATTAACATTTAGTATGTGTTTTATGGGGGAGGCATGTCGGCACATTCTACAATCACCACAACTGAAAAAGCCTTTGACTTTGGATTTAAAGTTATTTTTGTTGGGATTAAATAGACTAGGTGAAATTCTCCCGCCCCCAACGATGACATCACAGGGTCTATTGATATCGCGTGAGTTGCTGGATAAGCCAGCTCATTGGTAGATGTACTAACCAATAGCGCAACTCATAGGAGAATAATCTCCCCTATGGGAGTTGCCTCAGAGTCTTATGAATAACGGAGAAGTAGCAATAAAAACAAAATACAAAGTGAATAATGGAAAAACATATCGGGTTAACACTATACTAATTTAAAAAGCGCAAAATTAAAAACATACGAGATGGAAGACTGCATAATCTCTAGCACATATGTCACTATGCTATTTCCCAGAAGGGTACTCGTATCAAATATACAAACAGAGTAATACATCAGAAATAATCCATTTAAAGCAACACCATCATTCTGCTTATTTTTTACCAAAATTCACATACCTCAAGTGTGTAAGAGGGTAGTGTAAATCTAAGATAGCAATAAATATATAGATTTTTAATGGTGTTACCCGGAAAACAATACAAAGGGAATTCATGAGAGCGAGAAAATATATTCCCAATGTGTAGGACCACTGATTAATGAATTGAAACCAGATAATTCCACAGTATGTTGGCAGTATTGTTAATGTGACATAATGTCTTATTTATGTAGCTGATGATAGCAAGAGATGCACATAGGTATATTACCTTAAATAAATGTATATAACATTGCCAAGTATAGATTGGTGTACATAACATTGCCAACTGTAAATCACACAAGCATAAAAGAATCACTTATGAACATAATATTATATAATTACATCATAGACAATCAATATATTTTGGCTTCAAAAATCACTTTGATATCCAACCAATAGAGGAAATAGATGGCACAACTCCATAAAGTGCCTGAAAAACTGTATATAACATGGCTATATATATTCTATATGTATAGACACAAGTTATTATTGCAGATGGCTGTGCAAGATGATAATGCCATGTTGTTACTGTATTGAAATAGAGTTGCATAATACCTGTATTTATTCAAGAAAATGTTTTAGTTCCCAGTCTAGATTCATGCCCCTGGGTGCCATTGTCCCAAGGGCATAAATCCAGAACATTTCTCTCTTGTTGAGGAGAGATTCTCTATCTCCTCCACGTATATGAGGACGTATATGTTCAAGTGCACTAAAAGAGAAATTCTGCAGGGAACCAGATTGGCATTTAGAAAAGTGACGTGCAACTGGGTATCTCTCATCTTTATTTCTAATTGTTCTAACATGTTCTACAATCCTCTCTCTTAGTGGGCGAATTGTCCTGCCAACATAGGAGCTGCCACAGGTACATCTTAATAAATATATCACAAATTTGGTATTACGTGTCATCAGGGAATTGAGAGTGTGAGTTCTCTTTGTATTAACATTTAGTATATGTTTTATAGGAGAGGCATGTCGGCACATTTTACAATCACCAAAACTGAAGAAGCCTTTGACTTTTGATTTCAAGTTGTTTTTGTTGGGATCAAACAGGCTAGGTGAAATTTTATTGGCTATTGTTTTTGCCTTCCTGAAAACTATTTTTGGCTGATCTAATATATAGTCATCTAGGTCCTTGTCAAGTTTGAGTATGTCCCAATGCTTTTTCAAAATGGCTCTGATTTTATTGGCCTGTCTAGAATAGGTGGTAATAAATAGTGGTGAAACCTCAGTGTATGTTGTATGTTTATGTATTCTTGATTGTTTATTAGATTTAGTTTGTTGTAACAGTGTTGACCTATCCATCTTTAGTGCATGTTCTAGGGCGCTGTTTATATCCTCATCCCTATAGCCCCTACTTTTGAACCTCTCTGATAGTTATTGTGCTTGAGTCAGAAATGACTCATCTGCTGAACAGAGTCTCCGAAGTCTGAGATATTGTCCCTTTGGAATACCTCTGATCAGAGGTCTGGGGTGTGCACTATTGGCCATGAGCAAGGAATTCTTGGAGTTTTCCTTTCTGAACATCTTAGTTTGGATTCTGAGATCTAAATCTACATATAAATGTAGGTCAAGAAAGTCAATCTCGCTCTCATGTGTATTTGATGTGAATTTGAGATTAAAGACATTGTTGTTCAGATATACAAGAAAATCGTGGAAAATAGAAGTGTTGCCAGAACAAATAATTAATAGGTCGTCTATAATTTCAGGTTATATGTCTCAGCAATTGTTACATTTTTCACAACTCTCGACATTTTTTTATATATTAAACAAATTATTATCCTCATTTTTAATTGAGACATTTAAAAAATACTTTTGTGAACGTGACAATAACGTGTACTAATGTAATTATATTGATTGTATCAGAGTGCAATTTTTCTGATAGCTCATGATCCTGATCCTTTACATTAGTCATATAAATACTCAGAATAATTTTTTACTACGTTGTGTGTACGAATACACTAGAAAATTATTGTATGTTATATAGTAGAACTTTCATGCATTCATCAAACTTCCACATGACTGTAATTGTATTAAGCATTGACATGAAATATGACAAGATTGCAGTGTGTAAAGTTGACATACAACAATGTAACTGTGCTTAGGGACACATACCAGGACAACATACTGATACAATCTATCCCTATGTCAGCAGCTCATACTCCTGCAAGCATAGTAAATTAATATATTTTGTCATTGTAAATTATGTGTCAATTATACAATTAAGTAAGGAATGTGAACATGTGAACAATAGTGTTGCCAGACCAGATGATTAATAGGTCGTCTATATACCGACGATAGAAAATAATGTATTGTCTAAACGGATTAGCATCACCAAAAATAAAAGTGGTTTCCCAAAAGCCCATAAATAAATTGGCATAGCCGTGCCTTGTGTTTGTAGATAATAGGTGTTATTGAATAAAAAATAATTGTGCTGTAAAAGAAAAATGATTGAATCAAGAATAAAAGTGCTCTGTGCAAGGTGGATATTCGAGTGATTAATAAAATAACTAATAGCTTTAATACCTAATGTGTGATTAATAATAGTGTAAAGGGAGGTCACATCAAGTGTGACCCACCGGTATGATTGTGTCCATGTGATCTCTTGTATAGCTGTCAACAAGTCTATGGAGTCACGCAAGAAAGACGGAAGCGTCTTAACCATAGGTTGCAGGAATTGATCCACGTACCTAGAAAGACCATCTCCCAAAGATCCAATGCTCGATATAATGGGTCTACCTGGAGGGTTGACCAGAGACTTATGGATCTTTGGGAGATGGTGAAAAATAGGTACTGTGGGAGATTGGTTGTAAATAAATTGATACTCCTTTTGTGTAAGGACTCCTAATTCCTTGCCCATTTCCAAGAGTTCTCTTACCTCAATAAGGTATGGAGCTGTGGGATTTCTTTCTAATTTGCAGTAAGCCTATGTATTACTCAACTGTCTTAGGGCTTATTTAAGATATACATCTGCATGCATAACCACCACAGCCCCACCCTTATCCGCATTTTTGATGACTATGTCACTCCTTTTACTGAGTGAATTAAGATTTAACTTCTCATCCTTAGAGAGATTGCCTTGTTGGGAGGTAGAAAATTTGTAACCCCTCGCCAATGTCTGCAGATCCTTTTCGACCAGTATTTCAAAGATTTCAATATGGGCACCTTTACTGAAAAACGGGCAAAAAACTGATTTACTCTTTAAATTTGTATGTTTACTATCAACCAGAAAATTGAATTGCTGCTCAATATCAATTGATGAAGGCTCTCCTAACTCTTGTTCAGTGAGCAGATCATTCATATCTTGAATTACGGTCAATTCTCTAAAGGACAGTCTTACTGGTATATCCACAGGGAGGGGGGGTGAACTGGACTCCTCCCTATCATCCTGTGGAAGAATGTTAGTATGTCTAGCAGCCCTGGAAAGGAAAAATTTCTTAAGCGATAACTTTCTCACATATTTTTGAAGATCAATGACAGTGCTGATGAGGTCAAAATCCTCGCTAAGTGCGAAGTTAAGACCCTTCTCCAGCACTGCCACTTCTCCATCTGTGAGGGAAACACCTGAAATATTTATTACATTTGTAGGGTTAATCAATAGTCCCTCTTTCCTCTGGCTTGCGCCCCATCTTTTGGACGAGCGCCTTGTCCTTTTGGATAGTTTTTTGAGTTTTTTGAACTCCTTAAATCGTAAAATGTTGTATTGTCCTGGAAAGACCTCATCTGGCGAGTTTCGTAATCAGTGTTATCTCTAAGTTTGTCGCCTTCATCATCCGTGGAAAAGGATACGGCTGAATGACGTGTCTCGTTGTCAGATATATCTGACATGCTAGAGATTTCAGGGTTCTTTTTGATGATAGATTTCTTTGGCGTGGATTTCTGCTGATAGTTGGGACGTCTATCAGAATTCCCTCTTTGTGTGTTGTCCTGTCTATTGATGTTCCGTGGAGGTGGTGGTTTTTGCCAACTATATATCTGGTTCCGTTCATAATCAATACGGTCTCTGTCAAATTTTGTTTGTTTTTTTAACATAATATCATCCTCAATTTTCTCAATGTCTTTGCTTAGTTTGTTATCCATGTCATCAAAGTCAGTCATCCCTCTAAATGTGTGTAGACTCTGTTGCAATTCTTTGATAGTTTTTTTCACCACATTCCTCTCTTGGATTTTTGTTTTTATTATTAGGTCCATCAGTTTCATTGAGCAGTCATCTAGCACTTTGACCCACTCTGCTTCAAATCCTTTGGAGGGGAAGCCAAAGGAGGGCATTTTTTTGATTCGTAGACCCCTGGGGATCCTTTTAGAGATAACATAGTTATCTAGGGTTGTAATGTCCCACCAGAGTCTTAGATTAGTTGTTAGTGGTCCTTTCAAGCTTAGCAAAGTACATTGTAAGATCTAATGAATCTTCACATGTGTTGGATATAGTCCCTGTGAAGACATGTGCTGCTCTACGTTTGCGTCCGCTGTTATCTACGCATTTTTGGACAAATGTGGTGTTCAATGGAATATCAGACATGACTTCCTCTACAGTCTCTTCCATCTCTAAAAACAGACTCCTTTAAGATCCACAAGTTTAAAATATATATATATATGTAAACTGGAATTTCTAGCAGCCCCTTGTGTTATAATTATTGACAGTCCATAATAAGCGAGCTCCTGATGAAATTGGAATATATTGTGTATATGGGATATGATCCCGGTCTTCAGGGCTCAGCTGTTTGTGGTATACAATTGATTAAACCTTTAATCACAAGTCATCCAGTCACTTGAGCATATATTTGGCTGTATGAGACTCACTGTGGTATCGTATTTGAGACTCGAAAACTGGATTTCCCAAAACAAACTGTTTTTAAACACTGACAAGACTGTAACAATGGTATTTGGGACCAAGACTAAATTTGTAAAGCTTCCAGTGACTGAGCTCCTGATTAGAACCAACGCTAAAACCACCCTAACACCTGTCACTAGTTTTAAATACCTGGGCTTATGGTTTGACTCCCACTTAACATTCGGGATGCACATTGATACCCTGACAACCAAGACCTATGCCAAACTAGGGGTACTTTACAGGAACAAATCCTCCCTAAGTCTCCTGGTCAGAAAGCGTATTGTAGTGTGAACCATTGATTCAGATGGGCTTTACACATGGCAAGTGATCTAAAAAATATAAATACAAGTGGTGAAACTGAAAAAACTCTCAACCTTCCAGGGAATATACACTGATTCCCTCCGCAAAACTTATGGATCAGGGGGGGGGGGGGGGAAGGAGCAGATCGTCAGAACACCCAGAAAACAAACATATCATACAATCATTGGTGGTGGTATGAAAATAATATGAGTCAGATCTGGAATACTTGGCTCTTATGAATAACCTCTTACAAGAGTAGGATTTGAACCGGCGTTTATAGGTAAAGATGAGTATAATGGCTCTTCTACTTGAGATCGCAGACTGCAGCAGACTAGTAGATTAAATGGTAATGCCTGCTTGGAACTTTCACTTTCACAGTACAGCACCGCATTCGTTCAGCAAGATAGAGAAACCGAGTGTTTTACCAGGTAACACCAAACTTTAATCGTAGTAGCATAAGATAGTCCCACAATCTATCATGTGAACACAGTCACTCAAGGTATCTTTAGGGCAACAGCGCCGGCAGATGGAAAAAAACAACGAAAGCGTCCTCCCACTCCACTCAAACTTTCCCTCCTTGAGTGGCCCCCTCGTCCGGTGCCGATGGATGGCTTCTGTCGTCACTTTTCCTTGGCCTGGTGGTGACGACTTCCGTTACGGCGGAAAGCTCGAATGGTGAGGGCTCGCCTGAACCGCAGCTCGCCTCTGGGGTAGGAGCAGGTTGACAGACTGCTTCTCCTTCCTTGACTCGGCTCAACGCGGTTCACTTGCATCCGCAGCTTCCTCAGGAGCATGATCATGCAGTGAAACGCGTTGAGCCGATCAAGAGGAGGCAGTCTGTCACTGCTCCTACCCCCAGAGCGCCGCTGCTGTCAGGCGAGCCCTCCACCCTTCCGATCTTCCCCGCCCGTACCGAAGTCGTCACCCCAGGCCGGAATGTGCGACAGCCCATCCATCTGCACCGGACGGGGCACCCTCGAGAGGGAAGTTTGAGTGGATGGAGACGCTTGGTTTTTTTTTCCATCTGCCGAGCCGCTGTTGCCCTAAGATACCTTTATTGACTGTGTTCACATGATATATTGTGAGTACATATCTTTTATGCTCTACTATAAAAGTTTTGGTGTTACCTGGTTAAACCTATGTTTCCTCTCTTCTCTGAACGAATCGGCTGCTGTACTGTGAAGTGCAAAGTCCCAGCAGCCGATCCATTAATCTACTAGTCTGCTGCAGTCTGCGATCTCAATAGAAGAGGCCAATATACTCATCTTTACCTATACAAACGCTGGTTCAAATCCTACTTCTTGTAATAGGTTTATTCATAAGCCAGTATTTCCAAGTTCTGACTCATATTTTTTTCATACCACACCATGATCTGTATGTATATTTTTTTTTCTGGGTGTTCCTGACGATCCTGCTCCTTCCCCCCCCCTGGATCCATACAGAAAGCGTATTGCCACAGATGCTAATGCCAATTATTGCTATGGAGACAAGTATAATGGCTCGGCTCCTCAAACCCACCGTAGCAAACTTGACACCCTCTACAATTCATTTGTCGTTTTGTTCTCAATGCACCTACAACACACATCCACTGCGAAATGCTCAAAGACTAGATTGGTCATCACTAGAGTCTAGGCGCAAAGTTCACCTTCCTCTGTCTCACCCTCAAATACTTTCTGGCAAGCTACCCAGCTCACTGAACAAGCTCCTCACGCCTACCACATAAGTACCTATCACCTGAGATCAGACTCCAAAAGACTATTCATGGTCCAGACCAACAAATATCCGGATGTTCCTCCTTCTCCTTCCGTGCACCCCAAAACTGGAACAACCTACCAGAGACTCTCATATCCCCACCACTTTAAGTTTTTCAAATCTAAGGCTGTCTCACACTTTTTTAATCTGGTCTGTAACTGTTTTCAATACGCTCATAATATATTTTCTTTTCTTTAACTGTGCATGCAATTGTCTTGTATATATGTATACCTGTTCATTTGTAACTGTATTTGTACCATGTATTATTTTGTTAACTTCTGTGCCCAGGACATACTTGAAAACAGAGGTAACTCTCAATGTATTACTTCCTGGTAAAATATTTTATAAATAAAAATATAGGCATACAGGTGTACAGGTTATACTGGAGAGTGACACAGAACTCTATATATACTGTACCATAAGGCACGGTCTAAATCCCCAGTCAAACAACCAAATTACATACCTTGTGATAAAACCGTTCTGTGTTGGAGCTCAGTAGAACCGCTTGCTCAGACTTCAGATGTGTGCGTGCATCACCCCTTAACTTGAATGCGTGGGTGGTCCCGTGGGATCCGACAGCGGAGCACTGCGGTCTGTAGACAATGGGGCTGCAAACCAGTTCCGCTTGTAAAAAGAATTTATTAGGTGGTCATAGGAGTACAATAAACACTCTGACGCATTTCAGACTGTTTCCCTTTATCAAAGAGTAAATGCGCGTCTGCTGGGTTCCTTTTGAATTATCATACTCATGTGAGGCTGTGGAGAGCATCTGTGGCTAACTAATTTACCCTCTGGATACATGCTGCAGAGACGTTTTGCTCCAAGGACCTGTGTAAAATACACACACACACCACTTTTTTTTTTTTTCTCTCAACTCAACTCCTTTATACATTGCGGGCTTAGGTATGTCTGGTGTTTTGCTCTTTTCACCTTTTCCCTTAGGGAAGTAACTAATGACTAGCAGAACTCATTCTGGTGTTGCTTTTTGCCCATACACCACTCTTCCACCTTTGCACACTGCAGGCTGAATGGCATTATAATCAGTGTGCTATTTAAATCCTTGGTAGTATGCATTATTTTAAGCCCCCTGATGAGCGGAGGTGAACATGTGTTGGGGCGTTTGTTTTTTCCCTGACTTCCCTGCGGATGGACCCCTCAATTGGAAGATCTTTAGCACCTTAGGGACATTTTTTTACTATCCAGTGGGCATGGATGGTCTCATGGACTATGGTAACGGATTGACTGATGTGAACTGTTACCATTGTTGATGCCATACTAACAGTCTCTTTTTGGTACTGTGCCTGGTTTGCCTTGACTTATACCACTGCATTTATGGTGTATGATATAATATATGTATTTGACATCAGCATGTATTAGGCATTTGGTGCATGTGTTATCTATGCTTGCTGTGTGGTTTTATATTTACTAGGGTTGAGCCCAGCCTTGTAGGTTCAAGGGTTATTGTTACCCCTTGTTCTACATATATTTTGGTGCTTATAGGCTTTTCCCCCCCCCCCCCCCCCCCCCCCTTGTCTTGGGTATTAGGGTCCATCAAGTCTTTTAGGGGATTTCCCCTGTCTGATACATATTCTATAACAGGAGGATGTCAGGTTTGTTTTCATATTTTTTGTATTTTATGTGTGATTACTTTATGCTGTTAATAAATCATAATTTCTTTGATATTTTTTTCTGAGTATACTTGAGTGCTGAGTTTGGACGCTTTTCTTTTTCTTTTCCTTGATAGATATAATATATCTCTCTATCTATCTATCTCTCTATATCTCTCTCTATATCTCCTCTATGGGCTCTATGCAGTAAGCACCAAAAAGTTGCAATCGCCAAGGGTTGCCGATAGGCCTTATGTTGGCGATTTGCCCTCGCAGTATTCAGTAAGGACCGAATCCATGCCGATCCCTGCCGAATCACCGCGAAAGCAAAACTGCCGATGAGCCAAGCCGAAACAGCCTGGCTCCCGATAACCTGCCGATAGTCTTTTCTGCCGCCATAGGTGTTTTGCACAGAGAGAGACCAGCCGTCTCTCTCAGCGCAAACATCGGCAAAATATAAATAATTTATAACTACTTTTATATTCAAAGTGTACATGTTCAAGGGTCTCCGGAGCTGAACTACTCATTGGTTTCAGGTCCGAGACCCCCTGCTTTCCTGAGATACAGCCCCTTCATGAGGTGCCGGTATCTCTCTGCCTTTAAGGTCCGATCACGTGACCGCGGCATGTAACAAAGCAGAGGGATTACCGGCACCCCCCTAAAGGGGCCTGTATCTCGGAAGCAGGGCGTCCCCGCCTAAAACCAAACGTGGTTCAGCTCCGGAACCCTCTGCACATCACCATATAATAAACACATATAAATAACACTCATTCCTTACCTTTGCGGTTATTTGCTAACGTAACGAAGCAGCATGAATGTATTTTTTAATATAGTGTATACTGTAGCAGGGGTCCCCTGAGCTGAACCGCGTTGCTTTGTTTACCATGGACCCCTGCTTCCCAGTTCAGGCCCCGGTATGTGTCATCGGTGGCAGTGTCGCCGCCATCTTTATAGCATCCCTCATTCGCGCCGTTCGCTATACAATATGCGGTGACACTGTAACCGATGCCCCAAACCGGGGCCTTAACTTGGGAAGCAGGGGTCTCTGAGCCACAAATCATGCGGTTCAGCTCAGGCCCCCTCTTCCGGCACAATATTATTAAAATCATAAATGCGGCTTCATTACCATAGCTTAAGGCCGCTAAGGCAATGAAGGGGTTAAGGCAGAATATCATGTTTATTGGGGACATTTGCCCCCAATAAACTTGCAATAAACAACATACCCCCCTGTGTATTTAAAATAACCAAACAACAATAAATACATTAATCATATAGCACTAACCCATTTCCGGCTGTTACGAGTGAAGGCCATCCTCATCTCAATCCTGCCATGCCCCTCCACTGCTGCAAAACAGACACAAGAATGAAACCATCCATGTAATGTGCCTAACCCCTTAATCCACCATAGCGGTTATTAACCGCTACAGTCATTAAGGTGTTAACCCCCCCTCACCCACCACTCGGGACCCTACTTACCCTCCCAACAACCCCCCACCCCCATGAGGCCTACCACCCTCACCCACTACCCACAAGGGAGGCCTACCACATACCGTTGGTCCAATACACCCCCCCTCCCACCCCTCCCCACAATAAAAACAATACTACCTGCCCCCACATGACCATCATTATATTTTTAAATACATTACCCACCCCCTGTGCCCCCCCTAATACATGATTTTTCTTTTACATACAGGGTTCATACCCCAGCCCCACGCAGTCCCCGGCGGGCTGGCGGGGCACCTGACAGACCTACAGGGTACCAGCAACTTGTCTCCTTGGGTCACCGTGGCCCACATTGGGGTCCCCACGGTATGTCCACGGATGTCTGGAGCCCCGGTCAAACCCAGGTGTCTGCGGGGCCTTCGGGTGGTTCCCAACGGGGTCTGGGGAACTCAGAGTGCCTCACTACGGGTCCGCGGTGCCCCCCCGGATGTGGGACCACTGCTTCATCTCCCCGCACCTATGGGTCCGCGGTCCCCCACGGATGTGTGACCACCACTTCATCCACTGCAGTTGTTCACCCTGGACCACCACCCAGCCTGATATCCTGATATCCGGGAGAAAAAAAAGGAAAAAAAAAACATAAAGGTATCTTTAGGGCAACAGCGGCTCGGCAGATGGAAAAAACGAAAGGGTCCTCCACTCCACTCAAACGTCCCTCCGCGAGGGTGCCCCCTCGTCCGGTGCCGATGGATGGCGTCTGTCGTCACTTCCTGGCCTGGTGGTGACGACTTCCGGTACGGGCGGGAAGATCGGAAGGTTGGAGGGCTCGCCTGACCGCAGCTGCGCCTCTGGGGTAGGAGCAGGTTGACAGACTGCTTCCTTCCTTGACTCGGCTCAACGC
>WSYH01000858.1:0-46597 GCA_036426205.1 Ascaphus truei | reverse complement strand
GTTCCTCCTTCTCCTTCCGTGCACCCCAAAACTGGAACAACCTACCAGAGACTCTCATATCCACCACCAGCTTAAGTTCTTTCAAATCTAAGGCTGTCTCACACTTTAATCTGGTCTGTAACTGTTTCATACGCTCATAATATATATTTTCTTTAACTGTGCATGCAATGTCTTGTATATAATGTATACCTTGTTCATTTATGTAACTGTATTTGTAACCATGTATTATTTTGTTTTACTCTGTGCCCAGGACATACTTGAAAACGAGAGGTAACTCTCAATGTATTACTTCCTGGTAAAATATTTTATAAATAAATAAATATAGGCATACAGGTGTACAGGTTATACTGGAGGAGTGACACAGAACTCTATATATACTGTACCATAAAGGCACTGTCTAAATCCCCAGTACACCAAATTACATACCTTGTGATAAACCGTTCTGTGTTGGAGCCTCAGTAGAACAGCTGCTCAGACTTCAGATGTGTGCGTGCATCACGCCAGTAACTTGAATAGGCGGTGGGTGGTCCCGTGGGATCCGACAGCGGAGCACTGCGGCTGTAGACAATGGGGGCTGCAAACCAGTTCCGATTGTAAAAAGAATTTATTAGGTGGTCATAGGGAGTACAAATAAACACTCTGACGCATTTCAGGACTGTTGTCCCTTTATCAAAGAGTAAATGCGCGTCTGCTGGGTTCTCTTTGAATATCATACATCATTGTGAGCTGTGGAGAGCATCTGTGAGCTACGAATTTACCTCTGGATACATTGCTGCAGAGACGTTTGCTCCAAGGGACCTGTGTAAAGATACACACACACACACTTTTTTTTTTTTTTTCTCTCAACTCTCTCTTATACATTGCGGGCTTAGGTATGTCTGGGATGTTTTGCTCTTTTCACCTGTTCCCTTAGGGGAAGTAACTAATGACTAGGCAGAACTCATTCTGGTGTGCTTTTTGAGCCATACAAGCACTCTTCCACCTTTGCACAGCTGCAGGCTGAATGGCATTATAATCAGTGTGCTATTTAAATCCTTGGTAGTATGCATTATTTTAAGCCCCCTGATGAAGCGGAGGTGAAACATGTGTTGGGGCGTTTGTTTTTCCCTGACTTCCCTGCGGATGGACCCCTCAATTGGAAGATCTTTAGCACATTAGGACATTTTACTATCACAGTGTGGCATGGATGGTCTCATGGACTATGGTAACGGATGTGACTGATGTGAACTGTTAACCATTGTTGATGCCATACTAACAGTCTCTTTTTGGTACTGTGCCTGGTTTGCCTTGATTATACCAACTGCATTTATGGTGTATGAATATAATATATGTATTTGACATCAGCATGTATTAGGCAATTTGGTGCATGTGTTATCTATGCTTGCTGTGTGGTTTTATATTTACTAGGGGTGAGGCCAGCCTTGTAGGTTCAAGGGGTTATTGTTAACCCCTTGTTCTACATATATTTTGTGCTTATAGGCTTTTCCCCCCCCCCCCCTTGTCTTGGGTATTAGGGGTCCATCAGTATCTTTATAGGGGATTTCCCCTGTCTGATACATATTCTATAACAGGAGGATGTCAGGGTTTGTTTTCATATTTTTTGTATTTTATGTGTGATTATTTATGCTGTTAAATAAATCATAATTTTCTTTGATATTTTTTCTGAGTATACTTGAGTGCTGAGTTGGGACGCTTTTCTTTTTCTTTTCCTTGATAGATATAATATATCTCTCTATCTATCTATCTCTCTATATCTCTCTCTATATCTCTCTCTATGGGCTCTATGCAGTAAGCACCGAAAAAGTGCAATCGCCAAGGGTTGCCGATAGGCCTTATGTTGGCGATTTGCCCTCGCAGTATTCAGTAAGGACCGAATCCATGCCGATCCCTGCCGAATCACCGCGAAAGCAAAACTGCCGATGAGCCTAAGCCGAAACAGCCTGGCTCCCGATAACCTGCCGATAGGTCTTTTCTGCCGATAGGTGTTTGCAGCAGAGAGAGACCAGCCGCTCTCTCAGCGCAAACATCGGCAAAATATAAATAATTTATAAACTACTTTTATTCAAAGTGTACATGTTCAGAGGGTCTCCGGAGCTGAACTGCATTGGTTTCAGGTCCGAGGACCCCCTGCTTCCTGAGATACAGGCCCCTTCATGAGGTGCCGGTATCTCTCTGCATTTAAAGGTCCGGATCACGTGACCGCGGCATGTAAACAAAGCAGAGGGATACCGGCACCCCCTAAAGGGGCCTGTATCTCGGGAAGCAGGGCGTCCCCGGACCTAAAACCAAAGTGGTTCAGCTCCGGAGACCCTCTGCACATCTACACTATGAATAAAACACATATATAAATAAACACTCATTCCTTACCTTTGCGGTTATGTGCTACGGTAACGAAGCAGCATGAATGTATTTTTAATAATAGTGTACTGTGAGCAGGGGGTCCCCTGAGCTGAACCGCGTTGCTTTGTTTACCATGGACCCCTGCTTCCCGAGTTACAGGCCCCGGTATGTGTCATCGGGTGGCAGTGTCGCCGCCATCTTTATAGCATCCCATTCGCGCCGTGTCTGCTATAAATATGGCGGTGACACTGTAACCGATGCCCCAAACCGGGGCCTGTAACTTGGGAAGCAGGGGGTCTCTGAGCCACAAATCAATGCGGTTCAGCTCAGGGGACCCCCTGCTTCCGCACAATATTATTAAAATACATAAATGCGGCTTCATTACCATAGCGTATAGCCGCTAAGGCAATGAAGGGGTTAAGGCAGAATAGCATGTTTATTGGGGACATTTGCCCCCAATAAACATTGCAATAAACAACATACACCCCCTGTGTATTTAAAATACATAAACAACAATAAATACATTAAATACATATAGCACTAACCCATTTCCGGCTGTTACGATGAAGGCCATCCTCATCTTCATCCTGCCCATGCCCCTCCACTGCTGCAAAACAGACACAAGAATGAAAACATCCAATGTAATGTGCCCTAACCCCTTAATCACCATAGCGGTTATTAACCGCTACAGTCATTAAGGGGTTAACCCACCCTCACCCACCACTCGGGACACCTACTTACCCTCCCACACTAACCCCCCACCCCATGAGGCCTAACCACCCTCACCCACTACCCACAAGGGAGGCCTACCCACATACCGTTGGGGCCAATACACCCCCCCTCCCCACCCCCAGTACCCACAATAAAAACAATACACTGCCCCACAATGAGCATCATTATATTTATTAAATACATTACCCACCCCCTGTGCCCCCCCATAAATACATGATTTATTCTTTTACATACAGGGTTCATACCCCAGCCCCACGCGAGTCCCCGGCGGGCTGGCGGGGCACCTGACAGACCTACAGGGTACCAGCAACTTGTCTCCTTGGGTCACCGTGGGCCACAATTGGGTCCCCACGGTATGTCCACGGATGTCTGGGAGCCCCGGGTCAAACCCACAGGTGTCTGCGGGGCCTCGGGTGGTTCCCACGGGGGTCTGGGGAACTCACGAGTGCTCACTACGGGTCCGCGGTGCCCCCACGGATGTGGGACCACTGCTTCATCCCCGCACCTATGGGTCCGCGGTGCCCCCACGGATGTGTGACCACCACTTCATCCCTGCAGGTGTCACCCGTGGAACCACCAGCCTGATATCCATGAGATACCCGAGGAGACCGCAGGTGGTCTCCAAAGGTCTAACGCAGAACCAAGAAACCAACCCTGAATGTAAAAAAAATAAACCTGGCCTATACATTCAATACATAACCCCCCCCCCCAACACCTACAGTACAATAATGTGCAAAATAACTATTATCCAGATAGGGATAATAGATTATTTGCCCATTATTAAACACATGAACTAGCATATTCAAATAAATAAAGTACTACTGACCTCATCAATAAGAAGCCCCTGTCGCCAGCAACATCCTTGTCTTTCGTTGCCCACAAAATACATAGCCAATACAAAGCCAATATATTGCAATTACATTCAGATATCAATTAACCCCTTAAACACCTTATCGGATAATAACCACAAAGGTTATTAAGGGGTTAAGCCACACTGGCCCGATACCCACCCTTCACCTAATCATTTGTACAGTGGCTTCATCATGCAACTATATATATATACACACATGATGAACCAATATACAAATAAATGTAGAAGGGTTATCAAAAACATGCTGTACTACAAATAACACTTCTTCATACAGACACACTACAATAAAATCAATTTCCTTTAATAATCCAATATGATATTCCAATCAAAAACCTCAAATGACAATCAAAACATTGCATTTACATTGTATATATGATGCATACAATCTATGCACCATATACATTCTGCAAATGAATGTTAACAATAACATATTCAAAACAAAATACCAATACCTCCAAACAAGTATACTATTTAAACCAATCGAGTAAACATAAATCAATTAGCATTCATTAATTACATCCCTAAACAATTTTCATTCCATCCCTAACAATTAAACAATTAACTAATTCAAGCGTTGAACAGAACAATTTATCCTGTGAAAAAATATAAGTACCAACAAGAATACAATATACAAAAGCAAGCCTCACCCTGACCTAAAGTACACCATACAATAGCAACAATTACATCTATCTAATTTTAAAATACATTATACACACATTTATGCATAGCAGCATAGCCAAATTAATTTAAAACACAGCAAATCAAGCTTTTAAAACAACATCATTTCTTACCCTGTATGTATATATCGATCTAGACATACATACATACATACTGTGGCAAGAAATGATATACCAAAAATAAATAAATACACATGTTAAAAAAGCTTTTAAAAAAATTAACAAGTTAAATAAAATACATTTCTTTAGTTCACTTACCATTACTTGACCCACTCACCGACTCCCTTTGAACAGCTTACTCTCGAACCAATCCACACACAGGAACCCATAAAATAAAAAACCATAAAATAATAAACATTAAAATAAAAATCCAAAACAATCCACGGGTCTTCTATTTATAATCCATATTCATCTGTATTCTTCTTTCTTCCATCTGCGGCTCTCTTCCGGGGTCTTCTTGTCTTCTACGGCCACGCCCTGGCCTTCTTCTTCTGTAGGAGGTCCTTCCTCCTCAGCGTCTTGCTTCAAAATGAGACGACATAGGCTTTTAAGGGCCTATGAAGTCACATTTTCGTCATGGTTCCCACGGCCCTGCTTGGGCCGTGAAAACCATGTGTTTTGGCCAAGAAAAAAAAACGATGACATCACTTAAAGGCAATGAAAGCACAGCCAATCAGAATGGCTTTGCTTCAATTGCCTTTAAGATGACGTCATNNTAGAAGAAACATGGCCGTCCTCACATGTGTATGGTAGCCATCAGCGTGGGAAGCCTATCCCTACTCTGATTGGCTCTAGTACCATGTGACAGGCTTTCAATGACGTCACATCCATTCCTCCCACAGCCTCTGTCATATGATATACTAGAGCCAATATCTTATATCTCTCTCTCTCCTCTCTCCTCTCTCACTCTCTCACTCCTCTCTCGTCTCTCTCTCCTCTCTCTCTCCTCTATATATATATCTATATAATATATATCTCTATTCTACATGTAGTGGTATCAGTACCGTGTTAGCCGAGCTTCAATATCAAAAATAAATAGATGATACTGTTCTGTGGCTAACCGAAATGCTTTTATTTGTGCGAGCTTTCGAGATACACTGATCTCTTCTTCTGGCGATGTTACAATAATAAAGAAGCAAAAGCTATACTATAAACATGTCTTATTGGAATGTTATCTGTGCTGGTCCTTTCCCCCGGTGTGGATGTGTTTTTTGGCTGGAGGTGTCAAAAGGTTCCTGAAAGCAAGTGATGAAGAGGTGTGTATTTGTATCAGTGTGAATAAAATGAATGAGAGCCCACATATATACGTGCTTTAAAAAGGGTGTGTGGATTGGGAGTTTGAGATAAATGGTGTGGGTGGGTGTGAAATGTGAGAGTTATTAGCACACAAAAGTGTGTGTGGATACTTTTGTGGTCCCTATTGGTGTATAGGGATGGAAAACAAGGAGTATAAGTATTTGTGAGAGACAGCTGTGTGTGCATACATATAGCACATATGTACAAGACATGGCCTGTAGCGCTCATGGGAAGAGAGTTCACTTGTGTCAGTATGACTCTAAATTTCGATCTCTGTTAGGCCACTGCTAAGTGTCCGAACATTTTGCATAAATTTGTATACATGCAACCGTCTCTCTTTCAGTGTTTTAAGATTACCTTTGAGTATGGCAACCCTCAGAATCGTTCATCTTTGGCAAGTCAGAGAAATGTTCGCCAACAGACTGTCTCTTGTTTCCGCGTGTGATGCTGTGGGCGGTGCAGGTCATTCTCTTGTTTAGGCCCCTGTCCTGTCTCACCTATGTTAGCAGCCCCCTGGGCATTTTCATGCACATGATGGATACACGACATTTGTTGAAGAACAGGTAACCTTCCACGGATTTTGTATTCCCGTTCCTGTGTGGTATTTGTGTATGTTGTCTGCTGTGTAGAGCATTGCGCACTTTCCGTTGCATCTTTGGTCCTGGCATGGTTTTGTCCCGCATTCAGTTGTACTACTGAATACTTTACTCCTCACCATAATATTCTTGAGATTATGGCGTTGTCTATGAATAATAAGGTTGGCTTCAGGGAAGACTTGTTGCAGTCTTGTATCTTCCTGAGGATGGGTTGTAGTTTTCCTGGCGATCTTGCGTAGGGCTCCTAGGTGTGGGTTTATATGTGACCACCAAAGGTACCCTGTCGCTTGTCTCCTGTTTGTATTCAAGGAGATCACTTCTTGGTATTCTGGTGCTTTGTGAATTTGCTGGTCTACAATTCTGTGGTTATATCCACGTTTTATAAGTCTGATCTCAAGACTTTAATCCGCTGGTCTCTGTCTGCTGTGTCGGAGCATATCCGGTTGTATCGTATGGCTTGACTGTAGATGGTTGCATGTTTGGTGTGTGTCGGGTGGAAGCTGTTGTCCCTCAAATAGCTGGCTCTGCCTACAGACATTTAAAAGAGAGGACACCAGGGGTAATTTCACAATGCCCCTTGAGGAAGTCTGACTGACTAAATGTGTAGGGCGGCACTACAGTACAGTACTGAAGCAAACCTGACCAGAGGCAGTGGAGAGAATCATCCAGGACACTCTGAACCACTACCTGTGGATATTTATTTATTTATAAAATATTTTACCCAGGAGTAATCCATTGAGAGTTACCATCTCGTTTTCAAGTATGTCCTGGGCACAGAGTTAAGACAATAAATACATGTTTACAAATACAGTAACATAATGAGCAGGGTATACATTATATAAAGATAATAGCATGCCAGTTAAAGATAACTTGTATTATGGTAGCTAAAATGTGTGACAGCCTTAGATTTGAAAGAACTTAGACTGGTGGTGGATGTAAGAGTCTCCGTAGGTTGTTTCGATTTTTGGGGTGCACGGTAAGAGAAGGGGAGCGGCCGGATACTTTGTTGAGCCTTGGGACCATGAAGCTTCTGGAGTCTGATCTCAGGTGATAGGTGCTGCATGTGGTAGGGGTGAGGAGCTTGTTCAGGTAGCTGGGTAGTGCCCATAAATAATTTGAAGGCAAGAAGCAAAGGTGAACTTTGCGCCTAGCCTCGAGTGTGACCAATCTAGTTCTTTGAGCATTTCGCAGTGATGTTACTGTATAGTTAGTTTTCATTGGAGAACAAAATGACAATTGAGTTGTAGAGGTGTCAAGTTTGCGAGTGGGTTTGAGGTGCCGAGCCATATACTATTCTCCATAGTCAATAGTTGGCATTAGCATCTGCTGTGCTATACGTTTTCTGACCAGGAGACTTAGGGAGGATTTGTTCCTGTAGATACCCCTATTTGGCATAGGTCTTGGTTGTCAGGTATCAATGTGCATCCCGAATGTTAAGTGGGAGTCAAACCATATGCCCACGGTATTTAAACTAGTAACGGAGTTAGGGTGGTGTTAGTGTTGTTGTAATCTGGAGCTCATCCGCTGGAAGCTTAAAAATTTAGTCTTGGTCCCAACAACCATTGTTACAGTCTTGTCATGTTTAAAACGTTTGTTTTGGGAATCCAGTTTTCGAGTCTGAAAAGTCAACTAAGTATGTGTTGAAGGTCAAAGCGGCATGGCTGTGTGCATTTAGGATTGTGTCATCTGCGATACATGTGTATGAGGCTTCCTGACAATCTGTGGGAATCATTGATGAACACTGAGAAGAGTAGGGGCCCCATAACGAGCCTTGCGGGACGCCACAGGTGATAGCCAGGGGTTAGAGTTAGCGCCAGAGATGGACCCATGTTGGATCTACCTGATTAGGTAGGACTGAAACCATTTTAAAGCATGCTTCCTATTTCCAGAGCTCTGGAGTTTGTTGAGCAAGATAGCATGATCACAGTATCAAAAGCCTTTGCAAATCTAGGAATACCTGCACCAGTGAGTTGAGCCCTTCATTCCACACTGGATTTCATTGCAAACTTTTAGCAGGGTAGTTACGTTAAGTGTTTGGGGAGAAGCCAGATTGGAATTGGCTGAAATTTGTCTTGTTATAGTAATCGCTTATTGGGAGTGAACACATTTTTTCCATGACTTTGGATAAGATTGGGAGAAGGGCGATTGGTCTGTAGTTTGGACAGGGTTTTTGTCCCCACTTTTGAAGATTGGACACCTCTTGCAGCTTTCCAGGTCTTAGGGATATGGCCGCAGACAGGATAGAGTTGACTATTGAAGCAATTGGTTTGGCAATTGCTGGGCACCAAGTCTTAGGAACCTAGATTGTGTAGTCAGGTCCCCATTGGCTGCTTAGTTTTAATTGGGAAGCGCTTGTGTAATCTCCCTTCGGATCTGGGCCAAATTAAAATTGGTGGGGCAATGTTGGGAGGGGGTGGGGCTATAGGGTACTCCCAGGATGAGATTCAGGTTTTGTGGTTTGGGTTGCGTTTAGCTAATAAGTTAGTAGCACACCCCACAAATAATCATTGAAGGCATTTGCAATGTCGGGGGGTTGTCAGAGTATATCGCCCTAGTGATATTACTTGGCTGTTGGTGGTTTAGAAGGCTGGATATGTTGTTATAACCTTCCAGAATTGCTGGGTTTGATGTGTTCGGATAGATTGTCAGAGTATATTGTTCTTTTGCGTGCCTTGTTTGCCTTGTGCACACTTCCGCAGGCATCTGTAGTGATTGAGATCTTTGGTGGAGCCAGTTATTTGTGGCTTTTCCACAAGGCATCCCTGAACTGGTGAGTGTTATAGGGCAGGTGTAACCCATGGAAGGTGGGAACCCCGTACCCTTATTCTGCTTAGTGAGCATGGGTTAATCACAGAGTTTTAAGAACTCGGATTGGAAATAGTCGAGCGCCAGAATCAGGTCAGGCATTAAATCGATTCTGTGCCAAGGGCATTTTTAAGGTTTAGCCAGAAATTGTTGTGGTTGGAAGTTTCTAAATGTTCTAGCGAGGAGAACTTTAGGCTTGATTTGGGCGGTTTATTTTCCTTACACAGTACACTATTGCATGGTCACTGATGTCAGAAGGATGCCAGGATTGTATTCTGCTGGATTTGAGGAGAGAATCCGTCAGCAGGAAATGGTTGTTGCGATTTCAGGTTTGTTCATGTGGGTTGGGAAATGAGTTGCGATAGGTTAAGCGACTTGATTTGTGTGGTGATTTTGTGGTTTTTAGGTCAAGCCAATTGAGTTGAAATCCCCAAGAACTATGAAGCTCACTCTTCTCATTCTGATAGGAAATGGAGCCAAGAAACTGTGCTAATATCAATCAGAGATTGTAGAGTGCTTAGGGGGGCGGTAGATGCCCGCAATCAGGATGGGCTTAAGAAGGGAGGCAGATTCTGCCAACTGGATTTTCAAAGAGGTTGGTCTTGGGGGCAGTTTACCAGGGTAAATTGTAAGGTTTCTGCAATATAAAATAACCCCCCTCCTCCACTTTTTGGACCTATCTCTCCTAAAAAATGGAGTATCCCTGAATGGTAATATGTGCATCAGGGGTTTTAGGGGTTAGGCCATGTTTCTGTATGAACGATGGCTTTTGGTTTATGCATAAGGCCCATGCCCTTAGTTCATCCAGTTTGGGCAGCAAACTCCGAGTATTTATATGGGCGAGAGATAGGCCTTTTTGGAATTTGAAGGGTATTCTCAGGGTGTATGGACAGATTTGAAGTGGAGGCCTGGGTTAGGTTCAAATCACCTGCTAAAGAGAGTAATAGTATGAGTAGAAATTTGAGTAGTTGTTTGCATTTGTTACTTTATGATGTTTGCCATTTGATTGTGCTTTGTTGGTTGCTGTTTTTTCAGGGTTTCTCCACCACACATTCAGTAGATAGTGCAAGGCTTTTGAGTAGTCCGGGTGTATGGTGATGTTGGGCATGGGCCAGGAGGGAGGCGTTTGTAGTGGATAGAGAGAATAACATTTCAATGAGGCCACGAGAAAGAACAAAGTGGAGGTAAAAAGCAGGTTCATTATGCCAGAGGTAGGTAATGCTGAATTGAGCGTTTGTAGCCAAGTGTGTATGCATAGCCTAAACAGAGGTTTTAGTTTTGTCAAATATCTCACCATTTGTTGCCATTTGCAGAAAGTTTCCAGTAGATCATCCCCAGTCACCTCGAGTCAAACTATAGTCTAACTATTATTCTCACTTAAAAGCTCACTTTAAATGCCATCACTATCTAATGTGCCAAATGCATTCCCGCAAACTGCAGGAGAGGTGTTGGTCTTATACAGCTAAACAGTCCACATGACCCTCCCCCTCCCATAAATCGCTTGTTCCAGTTGGTCAATTAACAGCACATGATTAAAGGGGTAAAAAAAAACACTTTTGAGATTCAAACATACAACTTTATCATGCTTAAGGCACAGAGTAAATCTTTTAAACAGACTTGCAGATCAAGGGACATACTTAATATCAACGAGAGACTGCTAAAGCAAGGGTTCTACCTGATGCACCACGCACTCCCCAACCCAGAGGTTTAGTGGTCTACGTTTTACTAACTTACTTGTAAGTGTTTCTGCTTTCATTACTTGTGTTATATAAAGTTTTTTCAATTATTCCTGTGTCCTCTGCTTACCTTTGCCGGGAGTACCTGTCCTCCCCGTGATGACCGGCCACATCTCCTAAGTTGGTTACTTTGAAACCGATATGCGTATTTGGCTCACATAAAATGTGTGTACGACGTTTTATATACTACCTACTGTTGAAACCATTTTTATCTACAATATGACACTATTTTCGATTTTTTTTATCTTTTTCATACTGCTGGCTGACAACACTTATTCGAGCAAATGACCATTTGTACCTGGCAATACCTGAATGCGCCGCTGCCACCTCTGCATGCCGCGTTGCGTTTGCCTTCCCGCCACGGTTCATGCCTGGCTACGGGCGGCTGATGTATAATGATAATGATCAGGATTACTAGGCTGCAATGCTTTCGCCGTGTCCGCCGATGGCATAAATTCCTGACTTGTAAAGCCCGAATCAGTACTTGTGGGCTTGCGTAATTTCGTTTCAAAAGATACTGTACCACAGTTGTGCCTTGTAACTTGGCCTTGGCCTTGAGACTGAAGGAAGAGTTCAAAAATGTATCAATTTAGGCTTTACATATTAAATAAAACAAAGACCAGTTTTCGCTTCCTATTTCCCAGAGACCCGCCCGCCATGAGTGTTCAAGTGCACCTGCTTTCCAAAACCTGACAGAAGTTTGCTTATTTGATATGGGCCCGCGATTAATGCAACAGAGATAAGATGGCAACACGTTGTTCAAATTTATCAGTATTTTTACGAAACTATGATACTTTTACAAATTTTCGCCACCTCCTCATTTGTGGAAGCGTGCATAAGGAAAAGGTTATGTAGTGACCACTGTTTTCACCGTATTGAGCCCCATTTGTTGAGGGGTATTGTGTGTGTCAGCAGGGTTTTTTCCCGTATCTATGATCATAAGGCAGCAAAAGGCGAAGGGTCGTGTGGCTTCTCTCTCTCTCTCTCTCTCTCTCTCTCTCTCTCTCTCTCTCTCTATATATATATATATATATATAATTGCATGATGAAGCCACTGTACAAATGAATGGGTGAAGGGTGGGTAGCAGGCCAGGGTGGCTTAACCCCTTAATTATCTTTGTGGTTATTATCCGATAAGGTGATTAAGTGGTTAATTGATATCTGAATGTAATTGCTATGTATTGGCTATGTATTTTGTGGGCAACGTAAGACAAGGATTTTGCTGCAACGGGGTCTTCTTATTGATGAGGTCAGTAGTACTTTATTTATTTTAATATGCTAGTTAATGTGTTTAATAATGGGCAAATAATCTATTATCCCTATCTGGATAATAGTTATTTTGCACATTATTGTACTGTAGGTGTTGGGGGGGGGATTGATGTATTGCATGTATAGGTCAGGTTTATTTATTTTACATTCACATCTGTGGGGGCACCGTGGACCCATAGTCTGCGGGGAAGTACCGGCGGTCCCACATCTGTGGGGGCACCGCAGACTCATAGTGCCCACCCTTGGGTCCCCAGACCCCCATGGGAACCATCCGAGGCCCCGCAGACACCTGTGGGTCTGACCCCGGGCTACCAGACATCTGCGGGCCTACCATGGGGACCCAATTGTGGCCCACGGTGACCCGCGGAGACCACCTGGGGGCCCTGGCGCCTGGCGGGACCCACCAACAGGCCTCCAGAACCTGTATGAAACAAGTTGCTGGTAACCTGTAGGTCTGTCAGGCCCACCGGGGACTCGCGTGGGCCTGGGGTATGAACCCTGTATGTAAAAGGATAAATCATGTATTTATGGTGGGGCACAGGAGGTGGGTAATGTATTTAATAAATAGAATGATGTGTATTGTGGGGCAGTGTATTATTTTTATTGTGGGTACTGGGGGTGGGGGTAGGGGGTATTGGCCCCAAGGGTATGTGGGTAGACCTCCCGGCTGGGTATTGGGTGAGGGTGGTTAGGCCTCACGGGGTTAGTGGGGGAGGGTATGTAGGCCCCCCGAGTGGTGGGTGAGGGTGGGTTAGCCCCTTAATGACTGTAGTGGTTAATAACCGCTATGGTGATTAAGGGGTTAGGGGACATTACATTGGACGTTTTTATTCTTGTTTCTGTTTTTCAGCATCGGAGGGGGCATGGACGGTGATGAAGATGAGGATGGCCTTCATCGTGGCAGCAGGACAAGGGTGAGTGCTATATGTATTTAATGTATTTATTGTTCTTTATGTATTTTAAATGGACAAATGCACTATTATCCATTTGTGGATAATAGTCATTTTGCCCATTACTGTATTATGCCTTAACCTCTTCATTGCCTTAGCGGCTATCCGCTATGGTAATGAAGCACCATTAATGTATTTTAATAATATTGTGCAGAAGCAGGGGGTCCCCTGAGCTGAACCGCATTGATTTGTGGCTCAGGGACCCCCTGCTTCCCGAGGTACAGGCCCCGGTTTGGGGCATCGGTTCCAGTGTCGCCGCCATCTTTATAGCATCCAAGACGCGACGTGGGCTCTATAAAGATGGCGGCGACACTGGCACCCGATGCCCCTTACCGGGGCCTGTAACTCGGGAAGCAGAGGGTCCCTGAGCCAAAAATCAATGCGGTTCAGCTCAGGGGACCCTCTGCTCCCGCACAATATTATTAAAAATACATTAAGGCTGCTTAATTACCATAGCGGATAGCCGCTAAGGTAAGGAATGATTGTTTATTTATATGTGTGTTTTACTCATAGTGTAGATGTGCAGAGGGTCTCCGGAGCTGAACCGCTTTGGTTTTAGGTCCGGGGACCCCCTGCTTCCCGAGATACAGGCCACTTTAAGGGGTGCCGGTATCCCTCTGCTTTGTTTACATTCTGCGGTCACGTGATTGGGACATTTAAATGCAGAGGGATACCGGCACCTCATAAAGATGCCTGTATCTTGGGAAGCAGGGGGTCCCCGGACCTGAAACCAATGCGGTTAACTCCGGAGACCCCCTGCACATGTACACTATGAATAAAAGTTGTTTTGATATGTTTTTATTTTGCCGATGTTTGCGCAGAGAGAGCGGCAGATCTCTCTCTGCTGCAAACACATATCGGCAGAAACGGCCTATCGCCTGGCTATCGGGAGCCAGGCTTTTTTATCACCGGCTCATCGGCGTTTTGCTTTCGCAGTGATTCGGCAGGGATTCGGCATGATTCGGCCCTTACTGAATACTGCGAGGGCAAATCGCCAAAATCATGCCGATAGGGAGCACTTGGCGAATGCATTTTTTCGGCGCTTAGTGCATGAGGCCCATAGACATTACTGAAAAATGGTGGGATGAAACTCATGATTGGGCAGTTAATTTAGAGGGTTATTCCCTTTTTCTGATGGATCAAGCCAATAGAAGCGGAGGTAAAGTATGCTTATATGTTAAACCGGATCTAAAACCTTGTAAGAGATGTGTGCAGAGGTACATATAATGGAGACCAATTTGGGTGAAATTATATCTTGGCTTTATTGAGCCTGTTCCTTTATCCAGGCAAAACATACAAAAACAACAAAATATCAAACCCCATCTCTTTATAAGGGCTAATTTACTTCCCCAAACCCTATCTGCAGGACTGGAGGGATATTCCCATTACCAGCATATCACCCCAAAATCTCAGCAGGTACCTTAAGCAGGTGGCCCTCCATGTCAGTCTCTGGCAGGTTCCTGAATTCTCTGTGTCCAGGAAATATAGGTCTCTGGGTGTCTGGGTGTCTTTATCTCAGCACAGCCTTTGTGCTCAAGACAGTGTCTGTGTGGTGGCTTCTCTGCTTTCCTGTGTCAGCTCAATTGTGGAAATCTCTCTCCTGTGTCTCACATGAGGCTTTTTACAAAGCTCTTATTAGTCTAAGTGGAGACATTAATTGAGTGGCTGCAATTCAGATTTTCAGAGCTCTAAGGCCACTTTATTTAAACAGGGATAAGTCCCTGTTACAAACCTATTCTAAGGGGAAATGTTTATGAAGGGAATGATGAAAATGTAAAGACCTTGTAGATAGAAATTAGCAGTAGAGGTAAAAGTATAAAGAAATATTTGTAGGGATATGATATAAACCACCAAATAACTGTGAGATTGAGTAAACCAAAATGGAGAAGGAATCAAAACTATATCATGTTTCCATAATGGGTGATTTTAATCCAGACATAGACTGGGTCAATGAGATTAGAATTACAACAAAAGGAAACAGGTTTTTAGGGGGTGCTTAAAGACAATTGCATGACCCAAATTAATAAGGAACCAGCCAGAAGAGGGGCAATACTGGGTTTGGTAATATCAAACAATGTAGGAGTAATAACAAATATTCAAGTCCGGGAACATTTGGGTAAGAGTGATTGTCACAGGAGACCAGGTTATTTACACCTTTTTACCTGGATCATTCATTGAGCAAAACAAGGTAATGAAATAAATTGTAGTTTTTTCGGCATAAATTCGCTTACGCACAATGATACACAAAATACAGACAAAAAGACACACTTACTTTGGGACTGGGGTTGAAAACTAGAACTCTATGGGAGAGTTTTAGCCTGACAAAAACTTAGCCCAGAATCTCCTGGAACCGAAATCGACATAAATTTCCATACGCCACTGCTACGTTCTGTTCTGAGAACTTGGTCCCTCCTGACCGCGAGTTAGTCCAAATCTCCTGGAACTCAAATTGGCATAAAATCCCAGCCACAACCGCTATGTTCGTTTCTGAGAACTTGATCCCAAAAAGCTGGACTTTGACTCTGGTGGGCAGGCTTTTCAGATTCAAAATCAAAGCTGGTTGCTCTGCTATTTGTACAGAAGCAACTTTGAAAAGCCCGCCCGCGCTCTTACTACCGGAGATAGTGAATCTGATTGGCTCATAGATTCTTGTAGTATTTTCAGTTTCATTCACAAAACTGAACAGCCTATCAATGTGTGGGAACTTTCCAAAGCAGCCAATCAGAGCCATGCCAGCTAGAAAAGTCGGGTCAGCAGGAAATCTGCAATAGCCAAGAGACATGTGCAAGCCTGCCACCTCTCTACCTGGCTATCTCAATGTCCCCTGCTGGGCAGACTCCACCATGTCTGGCAGAACAAGTGGCACCCTGGAGGACTGCCATTGATCTTCGGACCTGGTACTCCGCCTTTACCCATTGACCAAATTCTATTCACACCTCTGGGCATCCTTTGGTTGCTTTGAACTCTGATTTCCAGCAGCCTTACCGGCGCCTATGGGTTAGCTTGGGTAGCCTGTTAGGACATCGGTTCCGAATGTAAAAAGCACATTATATTAACTTTATCTGAAAGAATATTTGAATACACTTCTGAGTCTCTGGGTATAGGGAGCAGAAAAGTTGTTAGAATGTGCCTAGCTAGTCGGGGCCCAGAGTTGCTGGATATCCCAAAAATGTATCCGGGAATTAGGTCGGAATCCCGTATACCTATAGGCACATTGTTCCGGCAAAATCTCCCCTTGAAAACGATTGCGCGACTCACCACTAGGATTCCCTGCTTCTGCACAGACCAGAAAGGTAAATGGGGCATAGGGATGTGAGGTGCCACTGGAATAGTAAAGGGGTCCCTAGGTTAAGGGGGGTGCTTAGTTAATGCCCAGGTCACCCAGAACCCGGTATAGGGGTTCTGGGGGTGCTCTACATAGATAAGGTTGTGAGGATTTGAAAGTTTAAGTCTAATATAGTGTGTGACGAATATGGCTAGTAAGGAATAAAGTGCAAATTTCTTATTCTAGTCCCCATACCCATAAGACTTATAAATGTATGGTTTATTAAACAGTGTGTTTAAAGTACATATATGCTTGTGCACGGTATTATGAGCTGGGTCTTTCCAGACTGATGTTCTGGGTGAGTCACTGGGCTACCAGCTTGGTGCCACTGTGTCTAATAAGACATCGGACATGAAAGCCACAGAGGATGCCAGAGGTGTGAAGAGCATTTGGGCAGGAGGTTTAAGCTTGAGCACTCACATTCTGGGATGAATGGAAATCCTCGGACTACCATTTGCCTTTCCCAGACTGTGAGGATCCTAAACCAGTGGGTGGCTACTGAATACCAAGTGACTGAGGTGGCAATCTTGCACATGCCCTTGGCTGATGCAGAAGATCCACTTGCCCGGCTTCAGAAGACTGGCACCGCTCTGATTGGCTGGTAGAACATTTCCCACGCTCGGATTGACTGTAGTATTTCATGAATGAACTTTGAAATACTATAAGAAACCTTCAGCTAATCCAGAGATCAAATTCTAAGCACCAGAACGTCAGCAGCAAATTTGAATGTACCAAAAGATGCTCTTGGAGAAATAGCAGCAAGCCTGCTTCAGAAATTTCATGGCAGATTTTTTTCTAAGTTCCACTTTTCAGGGCCAAATTCTGAGGATTGAACATAGCGGTCGCGGCTAGGATTGCAAGCCAAAAACAGTTCCAGGACGTTTGGGATGAACTCCCGGTCAAGGTATTTCAGCACCTCCGGAAGTAAGAGAGTGGTGGCATCAGGAACTTTATGCCGATTGGAGTTCCAGGACATTTTGGGCTGAGTCCCGGTCAACTAAAAACTTTGGTTCTTCGGTTATTTCAACTACACTGTAGGAAAGTGTAGTTCTTTGCCCTAGACCCCTAGTATGTGTCTTTCTCATGTATTTTGTGTTTCACTGTGTTAGCCTATTTTAAGTGAATAAATGACAATTTGTTTTACCATCTTGTTTTGCTCAATGTTATGATCCCAGTATAAAAGGTGTACATGCTTGGTCTCCCGTGACACCTTCTAAAGAGTGGCAGTATCAGTAGAAATTTGAGTAGTTGTTTGCAAGTTGTAAATTTGTGATGTTTGCCATTAGAGTAAGCGGTGGTTGGTGTGCTGGTTTTCAGATTTCTCAACCAACATTCATAAGATAGAACATGGTTTGAACAGCCAATCAGGCGGCTGTTAACCGTTTTGAGGCTAAATGTGACGTCACAAGCCCTATTTAAGGCTTTGACACCTCATTTGAGCCCAAGAAGCTGACGAGACAGCATCGGCTGGGATTTAACATGGGGGATTTTGGATTGACAGATGAAGAAAGAAGATAAAGAAGAACAAGAAATGGTGACAGATAAAGATAGAAGAAGGTGATTAAAGAAAGAAAAAAGAAGATTGGGGTACCTGATCTGGATCTTCAAGGCGGATGGCATCGGATGCTGTTGGAGGCCTTCAAGGTACCTGAGCTTCCTGTTTCCCCGGGAGTCGGAGGGCCACCGCTTCAAATGGTAAGTAATATATAGAATGTTTGTAAATGTCTTTTTTTACAGGTTTTTTCATTGGATGTGATTTTTGATTATTTGGGGGAGGCACATTGACTGATAATATATTACACTTTAGGATACAGATTAATACAATATTATGACAATATTTGGGGGGCATTTCTGGCTTGGTATTGCTGTTGGTTTTTTTAATGTCAGTTTCTTATGTGGATGTCATTGTTTGTTTTTTTCATGCTTAATGTAATAAAATGTTTGCGATTGGTGTTCGTTTGTAGTTAATGTTGTATTATGTTAGCTAATGCGTTTTATGGTTCTTTCAGAGATTGTTTGAATATATTTCTTTGTCTTTTAATGTTTACATTTATTAATGTTGTAATTAATTGGTTTGATTGGTTAGTGTTACTATTCATTTTGAGTTGGTTTAGGAATTAATTGGTTTCATTGGTTAATGGTTTAATTAATTCATTGTTGATGTTGTTACTGCTTGTATTGATTGGATTAGCTGGCTACTGTTTTTATTGACTTTATTTAGGTATGCTAATTCAGTGTTTAATAATGGGCAAATAATCTATTATCCATATCTGGATAATAGTAATTTTGCACATTATTGTACTGTATTAGTTAGGGCGGAGAGGGGGAGGGGGGTCGTGTATTGATGTTTGTTAATTCTTTTTTTAATATACTGCACCGACACACTTTATTCGAGCAAATACCCAGTATGTACCTGGCAGATACCTGGAATGCGCCGCTCCTCACCTCTGACAAGCCCCGTTGCGTTTGCCTTCCCAGCCTGGGTTCATGCCTGGCTGACGGGCGGCTGATCTGTTAAATGATAATGATTAGGATTTAATAGGCTGCAATGCTTCGCGTGTCTACCAGATGGCATAAATTCATGAATTGTAATGCAGTATATATATATATACTGTGCAGTATTGCAGCCAGCGGGAGTAAAATGCATCAATCCCTGCCTGGAAAATAACCCAATGCACTCGGGCAGAAAACAGTCACAAACCTCAATACACCCGGGTATACCCGAATTCGTGGGACTAGCCGAGCTCGAATAAAGTGTGTCGCCAGTGTACATTTTAATTATAGTGTAGATGTGCAGGGGGTCTGCGGAGCTGACCCACATTGGTTTCAGGTCTGAGGACCCCCTACTTCAGGAGATACAGGCCCCATTATGGGGTGCCGGTATCCCCTGCACTTTCAAGCGTCCGCGTCACGTGACCGGGACATTGAAATTCTGCAAGGGATACCGGCACCCCATAACGGGGCCAGTATCTCCTGAAGTAGGTGGTCCTCGGACCTGAAACCAACGCTGTTCAGCTCCGGAGACCCCTGCTCATGTACACTATAATTAAAATGTATATATTTATTGTACGATCGCCTGTAACAGCCTTGCATGGAGATGGCAAATCTCCATGCAAATGTTACAAGCGGCTTTTTTTTCTATCAGCTAGCGTACGTAAAGGTTAAGAACGCTAGCAGGGGGAAAATACATTGCACGCACGATAAGCCAGTTTTGGGCACGTCCGATAAAAATGGGCTGAGGGCCTTAGTGAATCGCGCCGCCGGCTTAATTTTTTATCGGACGTGCTAATTTTTTTCAGGCCGGCGCGAAAGCTCGGAGCTTAGTGCATAGCCCCCAGAGTGTTAGTGTTTACAAGTGAGTGCACACAATGGTGTGGACATTAGTTTGTGTATGTATATGGGAGCATTCATATTGGTTATAGTATTTGAGTTGTATTGGATTATATGTGTGTGTGTCAGTAGTATTATTTTAGGGAGTGTGTGTTTGTGTCAGTGTGTGAGTTTATTCACTCATTTGTCAGAGCTAGATGGAGGCTGTGTGTACGTGTGCTTATGTAGGTAGTGTGTGAGTTAGTGGTTTAGTTAGTTCGTTTGAGTGATAGTATTATACAGTGTGTCAGTAGTAGCATGTGTGTGATTATGATAGTTATAGCTTTTTAGACTTAGTTGTTATGTTTCAGCTGTGTGGCGATTTAGCAGCAGGACTCCTGCATGTTCATTATTCTCATAAGTATATATATCTTTATGTCACTAATCCCTCTCTGCCACCTATAGGTCATTTGTCTTTAATTATTATTGATTTTGTATTCAGACCATTACGATTGGTCAGCTGTTCTGCCGAATCAGCTTGGTTATTTCCAGCCCGCTCTTTTCTTATTGGATGTCGTCACGGGGTCAGCGCTTGAAATACCATCAGCGCACCCTTCTCAGCAAGCCTCTCGAAAAAGCCTCATTTAACAGGAAGAAGACGACGCGACAACACCCATTGGGACGTACCATGGGGTTGGATTGACAGATGAAGACAGAAGATTAAAGAAAACAAAGAAATAATGACAGATGACGATAGAAGAAGGTGATAGAAGATAAAAGAAAGAAGAATTGTGTTACCTGTTCCGGATCTACAAGGTGGATGGCGTTGGATTGACTTTGATGACGTTGTGGTACAAGAACTTGCAGAAACACCGGGATTCGGAGGGAAAACGCTTCTAAAGGTAAGAAAAATATTGAGTGTATGCAATTTTAATTTGACAGGTTTTTTGATTGTATTTGTTTCTTTTTATGTTTTTCATTGACCATTGACTCATGCTGTATTAATCTGTGCCCAATTAGGGTACAGATAAATACAGTGACAGCCAATGCATTATTGGCAAATGCTTTTTTTTTATTGATTGTTGTTTTTTCGTTTTCTGTTTATTGTTTGGCTTAAATTGTTTGTAATTTCAATGGCTTGTTTTCATTTCATTTTCAGATTGTTTATCATTTTCAATTATTTATTTAACTTTTGTTGGCTACTGGTTTTAATTGATTTGTTGGCTAGTGCTTTTATGTATTAATTGCTTGTTTGGCTAGTGGTTTTATTTTTTGAATAATTTGCTTGGCTAGGTGTTTATTGAATTGTATTCTTATGTTTTGGAATAACAGATTTTTTATTATTTTGCTGTTTTTGGAGATAGATAAATGTTATTGATGCGACTTACTATTAAGCTTTTTTGTTCTTTTATTGTTGGGGTCTTTAGGTGCTTGAGTATCTTTTTTATTATTGTGTATTTTTGGCCTTCATGCTTTTCGATTAGGTTGCACATTAACTGCTATAATGGCTTATGCCCATATTATATGGCATGATATATAATTGTAACAATCAATGAGTTCAGGGTGGGTATAGTGGACCTGGGTGGGTGGTTAGGTCTCCCTGGTAAGTTCCAGGGGAGGGTGGGTTAACCCCTTAATTACTATAGCAGTTTATACAGTTTATAACCTCTATGATGTTTAAGGGGTTAGGGGCCATTAGATTGTATTTTTATTGTATTGTTTCTGGCAACAGAGGTAGGGTGACTAGTCGTCTCGGTTTTGCCGGGACAGTCCCGTTTTTTTCTGGGCTGTCCTGGGTGACAGTCCGTCCCAGAAATGTCCCGGGTTTTGCCCCATGTCCCGTGTTCGAGTCGACGGCGGTGCGCGGGGGCGGCAGCGTGAGGAGGCAGCCGTGAGTATTTTTTTTTCCAATAGTAGAATGCCGGGGGGCGGGGCTTTAGAGTAGAAGCAGGGGATTGGTTGGAGGTCAGAGAGTGCCGGGCAGGGCTTAGTACTGGGGGCGGATGTAGTGAGCTGGTGTGTGTGTGTGTCCGCATATTCACCAGAAGGAAGGCTCCCAGCAAACAGCTGGCAACTGAAACTGCCGTCAGAGTGAAGGAAAGCCTCACTACTACTGGCTCTGTACTGTGGCACTACACTCACCGGTAAGCCCCATGACGCCTGTCAACAACATACATTACATAACAGGATTTGCATATGATGTCATTATTCCAGTTTTTTATAGATTGTTGTGGTAATTGGCTGATGGATCCTCACTTCCTGGGGTGGGTGTCCGTCCCTCCCAGTGTATCTGTCTGCCCCCCTCCCAGTGTGTGTGTGCGTGTGACTGGCCCCCTCCCAGTCTGTGTGTGTGTGACTGCCCCCCTCCCAGTCTGTGTGTCTGTCTGTGTGTGTGTGTGTGTCTGCCCCTTTCCCAGTCTGTGTGTGTCTGCCCCCTCCCACTGTGTGTGTGTATGTATGTGATGCCCCCTCCCAGTGTGTGTGTGTGTGCGACTGCCCCTCTCCCAGTCTGTGTGTGTGTGTGTGTGTGTGTGACTGCCCCCTCCCAGTCTGTGTGTGTGTGTGACTTCCCCCTCTCAGTCTGTGTGTGTGTGTGTGTGTGTGTGACTGACCCTCTCGCAGTCTCTGTGTGTGTGTGTGTGTGTGTGTGTGTGTGTGTGACTGCCCCCTCCCAGTGTCTGTGTGTATCAGTGGCAGTGTATGAGACAATGTGTATACAGACACCCACCCATCCCATCCGTCAGTCACCCACCCAGGTGTCAGTCAGTCACCCACCCACCCACCCACGTGTCAGTCAGTCAGTCACCCACCCACTTGTCAGTCCGTCAGTCACCCACCCACGTAACAGTCATTCACCCACCCACGTGTCAGTCAGTCACCCACCCATGTAACAGTCAGTCACCCACCCACGTGTCAGTCAGTCACCCACCCATGTAACAGTCAGTCACCCACCCACGTGTCAGTCAGTCAACCACCCCCGCAGCCCCCATCCATTTCACCCACTCTCTCTCTCTCTGTCACCCACTCTCTCTGTCTGTCACCCACTCTCTCTCTGTCACCCACTCTCTCTCTCTGTAACCCACTCTCTCTCTCTGTCACCCACTCTCTCTCTCTGTCACCCACTCTCTCTCTCTGTCACACTCTCTCTCTCTCTCTGTCCCCCACGCTTTCTCTCTCTCTGTCTCCCACTCTCTCTTTCTGTCACCCACTCTCTCTCTCTCTCTGTCACCCATGTTCTCTCTCTCTCTGTCACTCTATCTCTCTCTCTCTGTGTGACTGCCCCCTCCCAGTCTGTGTGTGTGTGTGACTGCCCCCCCCAGTGTGTGTGTGACTGCCCCCTCCCAGTGTCTGTGTGTATCAGTGGCAGTGTGTGAGACAGTGTGTATACAGACACCAACCCAGTCACCCACCCACCCTTCAGTCACCCACCCAGGTGTCAGTCAGTCACCCACCACCCACATGTCAGTCAGTCACCCATGTAACAGTCAGTCAGTCACCCACATGTCAGTCAGTCAACCCACCCACCCATCCATGTGTCAGTCAGCTAACTCACCCACCCATGTGTCAGTTAGTCAACCACCCCCTCACCCCCCACCCACTTCACCCACTCTCTCTCTCTGTCACCCACTCTCTCTCTCTGTCACCCACTCTCTCTCTCTCTGTCACTCACTCTCTCTCTCTCTGTCCCCCACGCTCTCTCTCTCTGTCTCCCACTCTCTCTTTCTGTCACCCACTCTCTCTCTCTCTCTCTCTCTCTCTCTCTCTCTCACCCACTTTCTCTCTCTCTCTCACCCACTTTCTCTCTCTTTCTCTGTCACTCTCTCTCTCTCTCTCTCTCTCTCTCTCTCTCTCTCTAAATACCCAGTATGTACCTGGCAGATACCTGGAATGCGCCGCTCCTCACCTCTGACAAGCCCCGTTGCGTTTGCCTTCCCAGCCTGGGTTCATGCCTGGCTGACGGGCGGCTGATCTGTTAAATGATAATGATTAGGATTTAATAGGCTGCAATGCTTCGCGTGTCTACCAGATGGCATACATTCATGAATTGTAATGCAGTATATATATATATACTGTGCAGTATTGCAGCCAGCGGGAATAAAATGCTTCAATCCCTGCCTGGAAAATACCTCAATGCACTCGGGCAGAAAACAGTCACAAACCTCAATACACCCGGGTATACCCGAATTCGTGGAACTAGCCGAGCTCGAATAAAATGTGTCGCCAGTGTATATATATACTTAGAGGGTATTAACCCCTTGTTTGACACACGGCGGATTGGCTGTGTCTCTGAGCCGCAACTAGAATTTATCTACGAGAGCCATCTTTGAACAGCTCAAGACAGTGCTCTGTTTGGGTTAAACATACTATGTATGTATGAGGTATGAAAATATGCATATACGTTGAGAGGGCATTAACCCCTTGTCCTACACGCGGCGGATCTGAGCCGCAACTGCACTGTATTTCATTCACGAGAGCTGTTCTTAAACAGCTGAGACAGCGCTACGTCAGGGACAAATCACATTATGCATATAAGACCTGTTAGTCATGGCATATGACCTCATTGAGGAATTCATAAGTAAAGGCTGCCTTATACCAATCTAGGTAGTGCTGTGTTTGAGACAGACTTTATATCTGCTTGTGTGCACATATATGACTTGCTATTTATAGTGATAGACAGCGATCTCTATATACTGAGAGGCATTATGAGAGTGAAACTATGCTGACACACTCTGTCATTAAGTAATATTTGTGTATACGATTCACATGTATATAGCCTCAACAGTGTTGCTAAATATGCAGGACTCACTGTTGCTGTGATTTTATCACAGAAGTAAATACATTGTGAACTATTGCAAATTGTAACACTATATATATTAATACCCTGTTTCAGACATTGAAGCCATGAACAACAATGATTGAGATATATACCCATGATTAGGGTGTTTCCACTTCCCAAACCTCTGCATATACTAGCGCATGGAGGCAATTTGATATCCATGACATTTTGGCAGAAGTACTATTGGACCTTAATGGAATAATTGGCACACACTGTGTAAATAATAGAGGCAAGAGTTTTTTAATATTTTATTAGAGTGTATTCATTATTTGTTTTTCGATAGAAGAGTTTAATAAAATGTTATTATTTTTAATTTTTTCTTTGTACTTACCTCCTTGGTGTTTGCATTATATATGCAACTCTGGGACACCTACTGTTTAGCTATAAGAAAAAGAAATAATAGACTGAGTGCAATACAACGGGAGTCTTTTTGGTGATCATCTTCTGATCACTTTTTTGCAAATACATTTGGTTTTTCCCCTTGCACCGCCATTTCAACTATACGCTGATGAATATTAAGGTCGAGCAGGGATGACCCCCCTTCCTACTCAAAAGAATGCAGCAAGGCACAGCATCACACATAAGGTTATGCTTAGCAATGAGGGACAGAGCAGACCAGGTATTTAAGGAGCCTCCCTCCATTAGTAAGCCAGGGGGGAGCAAGGGGGTGGGAGCCAATAGGCTGCTGGGTCGTGCAGGTGAGCCCTATTGTGCAGCCAGATTAGATTTGGGGGTGGAGCTACGTTCCGTGCGCGTCATCAACAGGAGGGGTTGGCAACCCGAACGGGCGCCACTCTCGCACCGCGCATGCCATCTGCCAAGTGGGAACAAAGTTGAGGGGCGGGTCCAAGGGCGAGCTGTCCCGCGTGAATCACCGAGGTCAAAGGGTGGAGACCTGATCATGCGTCACTCGCGCACCGTGCATGCCCGCCGCTAGAGCGAAGGCGGAGCCTGGGAACAGATCCGGAGGGGAGGCTGGCCTAACGGGTACACCGCACGTCAGGGTGGGGGCGGAGACTAGAGGCAGAACCCGTGGGAGGGCAAACCAATCGCGCGCCATCTGTGCGCATGCGTGTAGCCGTACCATCATGGTTTCGCGCATCCTGAGTACCTGTCGCGGTTGAGGGGGTAAGATGGGGAGATGGGTTCTAGCCACCAGGATGGCGAATCCTCAGGGTCCCCCCCCCTCTAGGAACGACATCTGGGCGACTCCACGATGGCTTGTTCGGAAATTTCAAATGAAACAGGCGGACCAGCCTGGCTGCGTGAACACGGTGGCTCGGATCCAAGACCTTTCTTCCGGGCCGAAACCCCTCCAGTGCACTAGATAGTGTAGCGAACCTCTAGAGTCCTTTGGAGTCCAGAATGAACTGTATCTCATACTCGGGTTGAACTTGCACCATGCAAGAGGGAGTCGGTGGGACAGGAACCGAGTATATATTCTGGACCACTGGTTTTAGTAGAGAAACATGAAAAATGGGCGTAACCTTCATAGAATTTATTTATAAAATATTTTACCAGGAAGTAATACATTGAGAGTTACCTCTTGTTTTCAAGTATGTCCTGGGCACAGAGTTAAGACAAATAATACATGTTTACAAATACAGTTACATAATGAGCAGGGTATACATTATATACAAGACATTGCATGCACAGTTAAAAATAATTTGTATTATGGGCGTACAAAACAATTACAGACCACATTAAAATGTGTGACAGCCTTAGATTTGAAAGAACTTAGACTGGTGGTGGATGTAAGAGTCTCTGGTAGGTTGTTCCAGTTTTGGGGTGCACGGTAAGAGAAGGAGGAGCAGCCGGATACTTTGTTGAGCCTTGGGACCATGAACAGTTTTTTGGAGTCTGATCTCAGGTGATAGGTGCTGCATGTGGTAGGGGTGAGGAGCTTGTTCAGGTAGTTGGGTAGCTTGCCCATAAAGAATTTGAAGGCAAGACAGGAAAGGTGAACTTTGCGCCTAGACTCGAGTGATGACCAATCTAGTTCTTTGAGCATTTCGCAGTGATGTGTGTTATAGTTGCATTGGAGAACAAAACGACAAATTGAGTTGTAGAGGGTTTTAAGTTTGCTAAGGTGGGTTTGAGGTGCCAAGCCATATACTATGTCTCCATAGTCAATAATTGGCATTAGCATCTGCTGTGCGATACGTTTTCTGACCAGGAGACTTACGGGGGATTTGTTCCTGTAAAGTACCCCTAGTTTGGCATAGGTCTTGGTTGTCAGGGTATTAATGTGCATTCCGAATGTTAAGTGGGAGTCAAACCATATGCCCAGGTATTTAAAACTAGTAACAGGAGTTAGGGTGGTGTTAGTGTTGGTTGTAATCTGGAGCTCAGTCGCTGGAAGCTTTAAAAATTTAGTCTTGGTCCCAAACACCATTGTTACAGTCTTGTCAGTGTTTAAAAACAGTTTGTTTTGGGAAATCCAGTTTTCGAGTCTGAAAGTCAGACTGAAGTATGTGTTGAAGGTCAGAGAGGCTATGGCTGTGTGCATATAGGATTGTGTCATCTGCATACATGTGTATTGAAGCTTCCTTACAAGCTGTGGGAAGATCATTGATGAACACTGAGAAGAGTAGGGGCCCCAGAACAGAGCCTTGCAGGATGCCACAGGTGATAGCCAGGGGGTTAGAGTTAGAGCCAGAGATGGACACATGTTGGGATCTACCTGATAGGTAGGACTGAAACCAGTTTAAAGCATGCTTCCCTATTCCAGAGCTCTGGAGTTTGTTGAGCAGGATAGCATGATCAACAGTATCAAAAGCCTTTGCAAAATCTAGGAATACTGCACCAGTGAGTTGACCCCGTTCCATTCCACACTGGATTTCATTGCAAACTTTTAGCAGGGTAGTTACGGTAGAGTGTTTGGGGCGAAAGCCAGATTGTAATTGGCTAGGGAAATTTGTCTTGTTATAGTAATCGCTTAATTGGGAGTGGACACATTTTTCCATGACTTTGGATAGAATTGGGAGAAGTGAGATTGGCCTGTAGTTTGAGACAGTGTTTTTGTCCCCACTTTTGAAGATTGGGACAACTCTGGCAGCTTTCCAGGTCTTAGGGATATGGCCAGCAGACAGGATAGAGTTGACTATGGAAGCTATTGGTTTGGCAATTGCTGGGTCACCAAGTCTTAGGAACCTAGATTGTAGTAAGTCCGGTCCACATTGGCTGCTTAGTTTTAATTTGAGAAGCGCTTGTGTAATCTCCTGTTCGGATACTAGGCCAAATTGAAAATTGTGGGCAATGTTGGGAGGGGGTGGGGCTATAGGGGTACTCCCAGGATGAGATTCAGGTTTGTGGTTTGGGTTGCGTTTTGCTAATAAGTTAGTAGCACACCCCACAAAGTAATCATTGAATGCATTTGCAATGTCGGTGGGGTTTGAAGGAGTAATATCGCCCTTAGTGATATTACTTGGCTGTTGGTGGTTAGAAGGCTGGAATATGTTGTTGATAACCTTCCAGAAGTTAGCTGGGTTTGATGTGTTCTGGAGGAGATTGTCAGAGTAATATTGTGCTTTTGCGTGCCTTGTTTGCCTTGTGCACACGTTCCGCAGGCATCTGTAGTGATTAAGATCCTTGGTAGTGCCAGTTATTTTGTGGCTTTTCCACAAGGCATCCCTGAACTGGTAGAGTGTTATAAGGTCAGGTGTAACCCATGGAAGGTGGGCACCCCGTACCCTTATTCTGCGTAGTGGAGCATGGGTATCACAGAGTTTTAAGAACTCGGATTGGAAATAGTTGAACGCAGAATCAGGGTCAGGAATTAAATCGATTCTGTGCCAAGGGCAGTTGGTAAGGTCAGCCAGAAACTGTTGTGGGTTAAAGTTTCTAAATGTTCTAGTGAGGAGAACTTTAGGACTTGATTGGGGCGGTTTAATTTTCCTTACACAGTACACTATTGCATGGTCACTGAAAATGTCAGGAAGGATGCCAGAGGATTGGATTCTGCTGGGATTTGAGGAGAGAATCCAGTCAAGCAGGGAATGGTTGTGCGATTTCAGGTTTGTTCATGTGGGTTGGGAAATGAGTTGCGATAGGTTAAGCGACTTGATTTGTGTGTGGATTTTGTGGTTTTTAGGGTCAAGCCAATTGAAGTTGAAATCCCCAAGAACTAGCAGCTCACTCTTCTCATTCTGAGAGGAAATGGAGCCAAGAAACTGGGTGATATCAGTCAGAGATTGTAGAGGGGATTTAGGGGGGCGGTAGATGCCAGCAATCAGGACGGCCTTAGAGAAGGGGAGGCAGATTCTGCCAACTAGGATTTCAAAAGAGGTTGGTCTTGGGGGGCAGTTTACCAGTGTAAATTGTAAGGTGTCTGCAATATAAAATAATACCCTTCCTCCTCTCTTTGACCGATCTCTCCTAAAAATGGAGTATCCCTGAATGGTAATATGTGCATCATGGGTTTTAGGGGTTAGCCATGTTTGTGTAAGAATGATGGCTTTTGGTTTATGCATAAGGCACCATGCCCTTAGTTCATCCAGTTTGGGCAGCAGATTCCGGATATTTATATGGGCGAGAGATAGCCCTTTTTGGAATTTGAAGGGGGTATTCTTAGTGGTATGGGACAGAGTTGAAATGGGAGGGCCTGGGTTAGGTTCAATATCACCTGCTAAAGAGAGTAATAGTATGAGAAGAAATTTGAGTAGTTGTTTGCAAGTTGTAACTTAATGATTTTTGCCAATTGAGTGGGCGGTGGTTGGAGTGCTGGTTTTCAGGGTTCTCCACCAACATTCAGTAGATAGTGCAAGGCTTTTGAGTAGTCCAGGGAGTATGGTGATGTTGGGCGTGGGCCAGGAGGGGGTAGTGTGTAGTGGATAGAGAGAATAACATTTCAACGAGGCCACGAGAAAGAACAAAGTGGAGGTAAAAAGCAGGTTCATTATGCCAGAGGTAGGTAATGCTGCATGGAGCTGTTGTGAGCCAAGTGTGTATGAGTAGACAGGGATCATAGTGTTGTCAGAATAGCTCACCGTTTGTTGCCATGTGCCGAAGAGTTTGCAGAAGATCCAGTCCCCAGTCACCTCTAGTCACACTATAGTCTAACTATATTTATCACTTAAAAGCTCATTTTAAATGCCTCACTATCTAATGCCAAATGCAGTTCCTGCAAATGCAGGAGGGGTATTGGTTTTATACAGCTAAAGCAATCACATGACCCTCCCCCTCCCCAATAAATCAGCTTGTTCCAGTTGGTCAATTAACAGCACAGAGTTAAGAGGGGGAAAAAAAAACCCTTTTGATATTCAAACATACTAACTTATATCAATGCTTAAGGCCACAGAGTAAATCTTTTAAACAGGACTTGCACATCAAGGGAAGAAGGCAGAGAGAGCCGGTACGCGCCCGGGTTGATCCTTTCAGTGACATTTCTGCAGAGACTAATGGCCCATCGGATTAACACAGCAGGCAATAGCCCTATAGCTTGCCTATTAACTCAGCAGGGGTCCCTGGCAGTCCCATTCAGTTTGACCCCAGGGACCCCCGCTGTTAATCCGATGGGCCATTAGTCTGTCTGCAGAAATGTCACTGTAATGTTGCAGCATGTACCAAGCATGTACCTGGGTCTTGTTGGTGATTGCCACTGATTTGTTTTAGAATAACCGACGGCACTACAGTACTCTGTGGAGTGTTGTCACCCCCTTTCTCCACACGCCAGCTCCCAAAGAATCACACTTTTTTTTCTCACACACTTTCCCTAAATATCTGTACCCTTCGCCCATTAGTGTACTTAGCAATAGCCATTACATATCTCATTTTCATATACTGTTAGTGGGTATTATATGTCAGGTTTTCTGGCTACAAAACAGGATTTTTAAATATGGGAAAATGAGGCCGCCTGTCTATTTTCCAGAACAATACAAGACACACCTATGGTTACTAGAGAATCAGATGATATCAAAAAATATTTTATAGATCTGGAAAGTCATCTTAGTACACAAGCCAAAGTCTGGTGGGAAGTGGCTAGCCTCGACAATTACATTCTGTCATAGCTGGTCCTAGAGCCTTACGGGTGTACCTTCCTCCTTCCCACCTGACACCTGATTGAGGATGCAGAGTTCATTAAAGATTGGGAAGGTATTTTGCTGAAGTGTTCAGGTGACCTTATTAGGCTACTCATCTCTTTTGAAAATAAAAAACTTGAAAAGATCAATATAGAAGTTGATACTCTACTATCTAATGTTGGTGTATGTAAAGGCATGCTGAATTTGAAGACTTTGAAAAATGATTGAAAGGACAGATAGACAAATTAACTACCGACATTAAGGCTAGAAAACAACGTAAATTTGCTCATGACACCAGGGATTTTGAAACAAACAAAATTTCCGATATAAACTCAAACGTGATAAACCAATAATAGCATCAGGTAGACTAATAGTGTCTGGTGTTGGAAATCTCACATCCAACGCCAGCATCAATTTGGACACCTTTCTATGTCCCTTTGTTGATACCCTCCTGTAGGAGGACATGTGCAGAGGTACACAATGGAGACTGTTTTAAGGTGAAATTAAAATAAGGCTTTATTGTGCCTGTCGCTTTAAACACAGCAAAAAACAACATAAGAGAAATAGTGAGCCAAACAAAACCTGCTCCACTTTGGCATATATGTATCCTTATATTCCAGCCCTTTTTAACTGGGTGGCTACCCAAGCTATTCATCAGCCCAAGTCATATAGATGTATATATAGACAACAGTCATTGGAAAATAAAGTCTTATCTGTTTGCTGGGTTGCTGCCTTTTCTCCGGATAATCAGCATCCAGGTTTAGAAGTCTTATTTGTCAGCTCCAGACATCTGTGTTCTCTCGGTCAGTCTCACCTGGGAGACTCCGGAACCTCTGCTCTGTCTCCTAGTTCAGCTCACATGTGAGCTAAGAAGTCTCACTTCCTGTCTCAGAGGCAGGCTTTTTCTAACACCTCTAATCAGCCAGGTGCTGGTCAATTAACCAGCACACTGCTGGATTAGAGGCAAGTTTTCTGAACAGGGTAAGTCCCCTGTTACACCTCCCCTTTTATTTTAGGGACACCAAGGCTGCCCTTCTGAGGTTGAAGGGGATTACTATCGACAACGATACCCTATTAATGGGAATAGACGTGGAAAGCTTGTATACAAGAATACCCCATAACTATGGTATACAAACGGTGAAACACTTTCTTCTGGCTGGGACGTGAATGCTCATATGCATAATGAGTTTGTGCTACAACTGTTAGACTTCGTCCTCACCAAAAAAAAATTCTGTTCAATAAGAAAATATACCACCAAGTCCAGGGAACAGCCATGGGCACCACGTGTGCTCCCACCTATGCCAATCTCTATCTGGGCTGGTGGGAGGAGGCCGTGGTGTTCATGGATTACAACATCGTCTGCACTGACCATATTGACCTTTGGTCTCGTTTTATAGATGATGTGCTCTTATTATGGAACGGTACAGAGGAGTTATTGGTTGAGTTCATTAATAAACTCAACCTGAATGAACATAACCTTAAACTTACCTTTGAGGTTCAAAAAGAACGTATTAACGTCCTTGACATTACAATCATGAAACAAGAGGGTGGCAGGCTGGAAACAACTATTTATCGCAAACCTACAACAGCAAATAGTTTATTGATGGCTGATAGCCACCACCCCAGACAAATGATTCAGAACATCCCAAAGGGCCAGTTTCTCCATCTCATGAGAAACTTCAAGTTTGACAGAATTTAAGGTCCAGACAAAAGATCTCACTAGACGTTTCATTGAAAGGGGTTAAACTACGTTAGTTGTCAAGAGCCTTGACAAAGCCACTCATAGAAACGTACGTTGGCATTGACGCACTGACGTCAGTGAGAGCGATCACAGAGACTACCTGTCCGCTACAACAGCTAAGACTGTTTATACTTTCCACTCTACCTCCTTGTCTGGAGTGCAGACGCTGTTACGATCGAACAAGTCTGCACTTCTTGGAGGGAACTTATGGTGTTTTAGTTATTAGGGTAATTACCTTCTTGGATTCACTTGGGCATTTCAAATCGAAACATTGGAGACATACACTGGCGACACACTTTATTCGAGCTCGGCTAGTCCCGCGAATTCGGGTATACTCGGGTGTATTCAGGTTTCTGATCGCTTTCTGCCAGAGTGCATTGCGTTCTTTTCCGGCAGGGATTTAAGCTTTTTATTCCGGCTTGCTGAAATACTGCAATGCCGTGAAAATACACATGGTGGCGCTTGCGAGCTGTTCTCTGTGAAGCCGTCCCCTATAATGAATTGTAATGCAGTATATATACTGTATATATATATATACTGTATAACAACAACCCCTATAAGCCCTAACATACAGTACTGTACACATACAGTTCTGTATACTGTATGCATATACATACTGGGCGGCGGGGGCGTGATGTGTTTGCAGCAGAGAGAGATCCGCTGCTCTCTCTCTGCGCAAACATCCGCACATTAAAAATTATTTGAAATACATTTTTATTGATAGTGTAGATGTGCAGGGGGTCTCCGGAGCTGAACCGCGTTGGTTTTAGGTCTGGGGACCCCGTGCCCCCCGAGATACAGGCCCCTTTAGGGGGTGCCGGTATCCCTCTGCTTGGTTTAAAGGTCCGATCACGTGACCGCGGCCTGTAAACCAAGCAGAGCAGAGGGATATTGGAGAACAAAATGACAAATTGAGTTGTAGAGGGTGTCAAGTTTGCGAAGGTGGGTTTGAGGTGCCGAGCCATATACTATGTCTCCATAGTCAATAGTTGGCATTAGCATCTGCTGTGCGATACGTTTTCTGACCAGGAGACTTAGGGAGGATTTGTTCCTGTAGAGTACCCCTAGTTTGGCATAGGTCTTGGTTGTCAGGGTATCAATGTGCATCCCGAATGTTAAGTGGGAGTCAAACCATATGCCCAGGTATTTAAAACTAGTAACAGGAGTTAGGGTGGTGTTAGTGTTGGTTGTAATCTGGAGCTCAGTCGCTGGAAGCTTTAAAAATTTAGTCTTGGTCCCAAACACCATTGTTACAGTCTTGTCAGTGTTTAAAAACAGTTTGTTTTGGGAAATCCAGTTTTCGAGTCTGAAAAAGTCAGACTGAAGTATGTGTTGAAGGTCAAAGAGGCTATGGCTGTGTGCATTTAGGATTGTGTCATCTGCATACATGTGTATTGAGGCTTCCTGACAAGCTGTGGGAAGATCATTGATGAACACTGAGAAGAGTAGGGGCCCCATAACAGAGCCTTGCGGGACGCCACAGGTGATAGCCAGGGGGTTAGAGTTAGCGCCAGAGATGGACACATGTTGGGATCTACCTGATAGGTAGGACTGAAACCAGTTTAAAGCATGCTTCCCTATTCCAGAGCTCTGGAGTTTGTTGAGCAAGATAGCATGATCAACAGTATCAAAAGCCTTTGCAAAATCTAGGAATACTGCACCAGTGAGTTGAGCCCGTTCCATTCCACACTGGATTTCATTGCAAACTTTTAGCAGGGTAGTTACGGTAGAGTGTTTGGGGAGAAAGCCAGATTGGAATTGGCTAGGAAAATTTGTCTTGTTATAGTAATCGCTTAATTGGGAGTGAACACATTTTTCCATGACTTTGGATAAGATTGGGAGAAGGGCGATTGGTCTGTAGTTTGAGACAGTGTTTTTGTCCCCACTTTTGAAGATTGGGACAACTCTGGCAGCTTTCCAGGTCTTAGGGATATGGCCAGCAGACAGGATAGAGTTGACTATTGAAGCAATTGGTTTGGCAATTGCTGGGGCACCAAGTCTTAGGAACCTAGATTGTAGTAAGTCAGGTCCACATTGGCTGCTTAGTTTTAATTTGGGAAGCGCTTGTGTAATCTCCTCTTCGGATACTGGGCCAAATTGAAAATTGTGGGCAATGTTGGGAGGGGGTGGGGCTATAGGGGTACTCCCAGGATGAGATTCAGGTTTGTGGTTTGGGTTGCGTTTAGCTAATAAGTTAGTAGCACACCCCACAAAGTAATCATTGAAGGCATTTGCAATGTCGGTGGGGTTTGTCAGAGTAATATCGCCCTTAGTGATATTACTTGGCTGTTGGTGGTTAGAAGGCTGGAATATGTTGTTATAACCTTCCAGAAGTTAGCTGGGTTTGATGTGTTCTGGAGGAGATTGTCAGAGTAATATTGTTCTTTTGCGTGCCTTGTTTGCCTTGTGCACACTTCCGCAGGCATCTGTAGTGATTGAGATCTTTGGTGGAGCCAGTTATTTTGTGGCTTTTCCACAAGGCATCCCTGAACTGGTAGAGTGTTATAAGGGCAGGTGTAACCCATGGAAGGTGGGAACCCCGTACCCTTATTCTGCTTAGTGGAGCATGGGTATCACAGAGTTTTAAGAACTCGGATTGGAAATAGTCGAGCGCAGAATCAGGGTCAGGCATTAAATCGATTCTGTGCCAAGGGCAGTTGGGAAGGTTAGCCAGAAATTGTTGTGGGTTGAAGTTTCTAAATGTTCTAGCGAGGAGAACTTTAGGGCTTGATTTGGGCGGTTTAATTTTCCTTACACAGTACACTATTGCATGGTCACTGAAAATGTCAGGAAGGATGCCAGAGGATTGGATTCTGCTGGGATTTGAGGAGAGAATCCAGTCAAGCAGGAAATGGTTGTGCGATTTCAGGTTTGTTCATGTGGGTTGGGAAATGAGTTGCGATAGGTTAAGCGACTTGATTTGTGTGTGGATTTTGTGGTTTTTAGGGTCAAGCCAATTGAAGTTGAAATCCCCAAGAACTAGAAGCTCACTCTTCTCATTCTGAGAGGAAATGGAGCCAAGAAACTGTGTAATATCAATCAGAGATTGTAGAGGTGCTTTAGGGGGGCGGTAGATGCCAGCAATCAGGATGGGCTTAGAGAAGGGGAGGCAGATTCTGCCAACTAGGATTTCAAAAGAGGTTGGTCTTGGGGGGCAGTTTACCAGTGTAAATTGTAAGGTGTCTGCAATATAAAATAACACCCCTCCTCCACTTTTTGACCTATCTCTCCTAAAAATGGAGTATCCCTGAATGGTAATATGTGCATCAGGGGTTTTAGGGGTTAGCCATGTTTCTGTATGAACGATGGCTTTTGGTTTATGCATAAGGCACCATGCCCTTAGTTCATCCAGTTTGGGCAGCAGACTCCGGATATTTATATGGGCGAGAGATAGGCCTTTTTGGAATTTGAAGGGGGTATTCTCAGGGGTATGGGACAGAGTTGAAGTGGGAGGGCCTGGGTTAGGTTCAATATCACCTGCTAAAGAGAGTAATAGTATGAGTAGAAATTTGAGTAGTTGTTTGCAAGTTGTTACTTTATGATGTTTGCCATTTGATTGTGCGGTTGTTGGTGTGCTGGTTTTCATGGTTCTCCACCAACATTCAGTAGATAGTGCAAGGCTTTTGAGTAGTCCAGGGTGTATGGTGATGTTGGGCATGGGCCAGGAGGGAGGCGTTTGTAGTGGATAGAGAGAATAACATTTCAATGAGGCCACGAGAAAGAACAAAGTGGAGGTAAAAAGCAGGTTCATTATGCCAGAGGTAGGTAATGCTGAATTGAGCTGTTGTGAGCCAAGTGTGTATGCATAGCCTAAACAGCAGGGATTATAGTTTTGTCAGAATAGCTCACCATTTGTTGCCATGTGCAGAAGAGTTTCCAGTAGATCCAGTCCCCAGTCACCTCGAGTCAAACTATAGTCTAACTATATATTCTCACTTAAAAAGCTCACTTTAAATGCCTCACTATCTAATGCCAAATGCAGTTCCAGCAAACTGCAGGAGAGGTGTTGGTCTTATACAGCTAAAACAGTCACATGACCCTCCCCCTCCCCAATAAATCAGCTTGTTCCAGTTGGTCAATTAACAGCACAGAGTTAAGAGGGGGAAAAAAAAACACCTTTTGAGATTCAAACATACTAACTTATATCAATGCTTAAGGCCACAGAGTAAATCTTTTAAACAGGACTTGCAGATCAAGGGACATACTTATATCAACGAGAGACTGCTAAAGCAAGGGTTCTACCTGGAATGCACCACGCACTCTCCAACCCAGAGGGTTTAGTGGTCTACGTTTACTAACTTACTTGTAAGTGATTTCTGCTTTCATTACTTGTGTTATATAAAGTTATTTCAATTATTCCTGTGTCCTCTGCTTTTACCTTTGCCGGGAGTATCCTGTCCTCCCCAGTGATGACCGGCCACATCTCCTAAGTTGGTTACTTGGAACAACCGATATGCGTATTTGGCTCACATAAAATGTGTGTACGACGTTTATATACTTACCTACTGTTGATACCATTTTATCTACAATATGACACTATTTTCGATTTTTTATCTTTTTTCATACTGCTGCGACACACTTTATTCGAGCAAATGACCAGTTTGTACCTGGCAGATACCTGGAATGCGCCGCTGCTCACCTCTGGCATGCCGCGTTGCGTTTGCCTTCCCAGCCACGGTTCATGCCTGGCTGACGGGCGGCTGATGTGTTAAATGATAATGATCAGGATTTACTAGGCTGCAATGCTTCGCGTGTCCGCCAGATGGCATAAATTCCTGACTTGTAAAGCGCCGAATCAGTAATGTGTGGGCTTGCAGGTATTTCGTTTAAAAAAGATACTGTACCACAGTGTGCCATTGTAACTTGGCCTTGGCCTTGAGACTGAAGGAAGAGTTGCAAAAATGTATCAATTTAGGCTTTACATATTAAATAAAGACAAAGACCAGTTTCGCTTACACTATTCTCCAGAGACCCGCCCGCCATGAGTGTTCAAGTGCAGCCTGCTTTCCAAAAACCTGACAGAAGTTATGCTTATTTGATATGGGCCGCGATTAATGCAACAGAGGATAAGATGGCAACAGTTGTTCAAATTTATCAGTATTTTATCGAAAACTATGACTTTTACAAATTTTCGCCAACTCCTCATTTGTGGAAGCGTGCAATAAGGAAAAGGTTATGTAGTGACCACTGTTTTCACCGTATTGAGCCCCAATTTGTTGGAGGGTATTGGTGTGTGTCACAGGGTTTTTCCCGTATCTATGATCATGAAGGCAGCAAAAGGCGAAGGGTCGTGTTAAAACCAACTAAGAAACAACAGTCCCTGCCAAGCAATGCACCAGCACCAGCACCGGCAGCGGCACCGGCTTCCGATAACGGACCCACCGTCAGTGACAACCCTGAGCCCGAGCCTGATCCTGAGGCAGAGTCGGATTTCGCGGCCAGTTTTGATGAAGCTTGCATGTACCTAAGCGATTTCCCGCCTCACCTGCTGACTACAGGTGGGCTAGTCCCGCTGCAAACTATCAACGTGGATGATGAAGAAAGCTGGACTGGCAGTGGACCGCACTGGTTTCAGGTCGGGGGACCCCCTCTGCTCCCCGAGATACAGACCCCTTTATGTGGTGCCGGTATCCCTCTGCGTTTAAAGGTCCCGATCACGTGACCGCGACCTGTAGAACCCACAGATGGATAACCGGCACCCCCCCAAAAGGGCCTGTATCTCAGGGGGCAGGGGGTCCCCGGACCTGAAACCACAGCGGTTCGGCTAACGGAACCGTCTGCACAGTACAGTATAAATAAAACACATATACAATAAACACTCGTTCTTTACCTTAGAGGCTAGCGCTATGGTAAGAAGCAGCATTTCTGTATTTTTAATATTTGTACAGTGAGCAGGGGGTTCCCTGACCAGAAATCTAAACTCAGGAGCCCCTGCTCCTGCTCAATATATTAAAATACAGAAATGCTGCTTCATTACCATAGCGTATAGCCGCAAGGCAATGAGGGGTTACCCACCAGTGCGCACTTTATTGTGGGTACGTGGGTGGGTGGGGGTATTTGGCCTTGGTGTGAGTTTAGGACTTGCGGTGGGGGTTGCGGGTGCACTTACCCTTCACGACCGTAGCAGTTATACCGCTACGGTCATGAAGGGGTTACCACTCCCACGTACCCCCCCGCAAGCCCAAAACAACCACGTTTGGGGCTAATCCCCCTTCACCCACCCCCGCTACCCACAAAAAAAAAACTCACACACAGCAGCCGCCAAAAAAAAAAATAACTAAATCTAAATAAATAAATAAATGACTATAATAAAATACATTTGAATACATGTTTATTTATAGTGTAGATGTGCAGGGGGTCTCCGGAGCTTAAACCGCGTTGTTTTTATCAGGTCGGTGGACCCTGCTCCCTCCCCGAGATACAACCCCATTTATGAGGTGCCGGTATCCTCTGCGTTTTAAAGGAGTGCCCGATCACGTGATCGCGGCCTGTAAACCCAGCAGAGCAGAGGGAATACCGGCCACCCCCTAAGGGGGGCTATATCTCGGGAGCGGAGGGGTCCCAACCTAAAACCACAGCGGTTTCAGCTCCGGAGACCCTCTGCACATCTACACTATCAATAAAAAAGATTTTAAATGTATTTATTTATATTCATTTATTTATTTATTTATTTAGATTTATTTATTAATTGTGCTGCTGCGCTGTGTGTGAATTTTTTATTGTGGGTAGTGGGGAGTGGGTTGAAGGGGGTAATTAGCCCATCGGGTTGTTTTAGAGCTTGCGGGGGGTAGCGTGAAGTCACGTTAACCCCTTCCCGACCGTTAGGGTATTAACTGCATAGCGTCGTGAAGGGGTTAAGTGCACCCGCAACCCCCCCGCAAGTCCTAAACTCACACCAAGGGCCAAACACCCCCTTATCCCATCCCCGCTACCCACAATAAAAAAAATTCACGCACAGCAGGCCCACAATTAATAAATAAATCTAAATAAATAAATAAATACATGAAGATAAAGAAATGTATTTTATTTAACTTGTTAATTTTTTCAAAAGGTTTTTTAACATGTGTATTTTTTTTTTGTGGTATATCATTTCTTGCCACTGTATGTATGTACAGTATGTATATATGTCTAGAGAGATATATACATACAGGGCAAGAAATGATGTTGTTATAAAAGCTGGATTAGATGTGTTTTAAATTATTTTGTGTATGCTGCTATGCTTTATTGTGAGTTTAAAGTATTTTAAAATTAGATAGATGTATTCCTTGGTATTGTATTGTGTGTTTGAGGAAGGTCAGGGATAGGCTTGGTTGTAAAGGTTGTATTTTTGTCGGTACTTACTGTATATTTTTTCAAAGGCTTAATTGTTCTGCTCTAGGCGTGAATTTGTTAATGGTTTCATTGTTCTTGATGGGAGTGTGAATTGTTTAGGGATGTAAATAATGATTGCTAATTGATTTTTGTTTACTTGGTTGATTAATTTGCAGAATGTATATGGTGCATAGATATTTAGGCATCATTTATATTGGAATGTAAGTTGTTTAAATGGCTTTTCAGAGGTTTAGTGATGATTTAGATTGAGAGATCAGTTAGGAATATTAAAGGAAATTGATTTTAATTTAGTGTGTATGTATGGAGAAGTGTTTGGTTGTAGGACAGTGCTTTTGATAACCCTTCCACATTTATTTGTACTGTATATTGGTTTATCATGGGTGTGTATATAACGTGTATATATATACTGTATATATCTCTCTCTCTCTCTCTCTCTCTCTCTCTTTCTCTCTGTCTCTCTGTATATATATACAGTATATATATATAGTTGCATGATGAAGCCACAGTACAAATTCATGGGTGAAGGGTGGGTATCGTGCCTGTGTGGCTTAACCCCTTAATTACCTTTGCGGTTATTATCCGATAAGGTGTTTAAGGGGTTAATTGATATCTGAATGTACTTGCAATGTATTGGCTTGGTATTGGCTATGTCTTGTGTGGGCAAGAGAAGGAAGGCGCTGGCGACGGATACTTCGTATTGATGAGGTCAGTAGTACTTTATTTATTTGAATATGCAATTAATATTTTTAATAATGGGCACATAATCTATTATCCATATCTGGATAATAGTTATTTTGCACATTATTGTACTGTAGGTGTTGGGGGGGAGGGTGTATGTATTGAATGTATAGGCCAGGTTTATTTTTTTTACATTCAGGGTTGGTTCCGTGGTTCTGCGTGGGACCTCTGGAGACCACCTGTGGGTATTCTCAGGTATCCCAAGAGTATCAGGCTGGTGGTTCCACGGGTGACACATGCGGGGATGACGATGTGTGGTCCCACTTCTGTGGGGGCACCTCCGACCCGTAGTCTGCGGGGATGACGATGTGTGGTCCCACTTCTGTGGGGGCACCGCCGACCCGTAGGTGCGGGGATGATGATGTGTTGTCCCACTTCTGTGGGGGCACCGCGGACCCGTAGTGAGCACCCATGAGTTCCCCAGACCCCCGAGGGAACCACCCGAGGCCCCGCAGACACCTGTGGGGTTGACCCGGGGCTCCCAGACATCCTTGGGCCTACCGTGGGGACCCAATTGTGGCCCACGGTGACACAAGGAGACCACCTGGGGGCCATGGTGCTGGCAGGATCCACCAGCAGGCCTCCAGAACCTGTGTAAAAAGGGCTGCTGGTAAACTGTAGGTCTGTCCAGGTGCCCTGCCAGCCCACCGGGGACTAGCGTGGGGCTGCGTTATGAACCCTGTATGTAAAAGGATAAATCTTGTATTTATGGGGGGGGGCAAGGATGTCTCGACATCGGGTAATGATATTTATAAAAATAACAATATGACTGTTTACACACTTTGTGATGAGTATCAACCTGTGGTACATGACCTATACCATTTTAATGTGATGAATTCAATTTGGTCGGTACTGGGTAGGGTGGGGGTGGCTTCTCCCCCAACATGGTATTTTGGGTGATATACATGGACGCGTCGGGCCTTAGTGCAGTACATAGCACTTCTGGGTGGTATAGAGGGGGACCCTCATCGGAGCGGAGGGGTTGTGATGGGGAGGATAACAGTACCTGATCTTGCATCAACCAACGAAGTGGTAGGGGTGAAGGGTGGGTCTACCAAAAAACTTTTATTTACAAATACAGTACAATACAATGGTGAAACATTTCAAGTGAACAGCAATTCAAAACATCAACACACAATAATACATACAGTACTGTACAGTGCAAAACTGCAGCCTTTATTAAATGCTTCTACAGTGGGATGGTGCGCAACCAGCTCAGTCCTAGAGGGCAGCAAACAGAGCAGGTTTTCAGGGCCACATTGAAAACCGTGCAACACACAACAACATACAGTATCCTTTGTTTAAGTACAGCAGGAACTGTAGGGCAAAACATGTACTGTACAGCACAATACAGTTCAGCACAACATTACAGTATGGTCTCACTGAACGTCCTCCACATTGTCCATCCATGGCCGATTCCTTGCATAGTGCAAAACACCATTAATGCAGTCTCTAACGCCTCTCATTACAGGATCTGTAACTGCGTAAAAGCGCCGCATTTCTTCCACAATTTGTAGCCTTAAATTGGCAGGAAGGGCCTTTTTTTGGCGATTCCCATCGTAGTTCACTTTGAACACCCACTCGCAGTACAACGAGTAGGGAACATGGTGCTTAAAAATGATCAAGGCATACTTGTGGGGTACACCAGCACTCTTCACCCTATACTTCTCCCTGAGCCCCGGTGGCAGATCGCACAGGGTGATGTCGGGCACTGTTTCGATGCGAGCGGGTGTAGGAGGTCTTTTGGGAGCGGGTGTACTTGAGGCGATGGGAGATGTTAGGGTGTCTGGGAGGAAGTTTTCCTCCGGTCGTGGTCGCCGGGTTGTCTCCTGGCGTGGTCTTGACGGGGTTGTCATGTCCTCCTCAATGTACATGTACAATACATCTTCTTGTGGGGGGGTCGGTGCGCTTGGTGATGGACGGGGGCCGAAGGTACCATGCATCACATCCATGTCACCCTCTTGCTCCGGCGTCGGGGAAACAGGGGCATTAACACCGAGCAAACGATGTATACCCGCTATGTCAGCCTCTATCTTGTCCATCCGTTGCTCCACATGTAGCACCGACTCCAGAAGCAGATCTAGCTTTGCCAGCACAATAGAATTACCGGGGAGATCCACACTTATCCCATTCAGGATCCGGTCTAATGAGCTGCTTGTGCATGGCATCTGGACATCTGGGGGGATGGTTGCAACGGAAGATGAGATGGGGGTTGCATGGAGAGAAGCGGCATCGATGGAGAGTAGAGCAGGTGACCTGGGGATACCCGGTACAGGAGAAGCGGCAGCGATGGAGAGTGGAGGAGGTGGCCTGTGGATACCCGGTACAGGTGACCGTTGGATTTCCGGGCGAGAAGCAGAGTCGTCCAAGAGCAAAGGAGACAGTGACCCGTGGATTTCAGAGGCGGAAGCATCTTCGGATGGAACCGGACAAGATGGGGGTGGAGAAGCCGGGCTGAAGATTTCCGGGACAGCTACAGCAGAGTCGTCGAAGCATATGGGAGGAAGTGGTCTGCGAATTCGGTGGGATGGCTGCCATTCGTCTTGCGTACAGCGCACATCACCGTATTTCTTCTTCACATAATGAGGTTTACGTCTAGGAAAACCCTTAGCCTTTGGGGTCAGCAGAAGGTTTTCTTTATTGGCCTTAGCCTGTCGCTTTGCCCTTGGCGTGGAAATGGCTGCTGCCTTTCGCTTTTTCAGCATGGCAGGCACGGCAGAGGTGAGTGTGTTCTTGCATCCATAGAACCGGGGATGCTCCATGGAAGCGGGTGGCACAATGCAGTACACTATCTGAACAAGGGCAAGCTCAGATAAAGATCCTGGAGTGGTGGACTATGCAAAGTGTGCAACCTTTTATGCATGGCGGCTAGGTACAGGTGTTGAAAGTGGGCGTACTGTAATGTGAGTCATTAACGTATAAATACACCATCATTTTGTGGATTCACTGCACATTGAATACACATCGACTAAACATCGAATACACATTCTTGTGTTTGTATTTCTTTCTACTCGCAGCAATGCCTGTTAAGAAGATTTCAAAGGATCTCAGCATGAGAATTAAGGCGATGTACACGAGCGGAAACCGAATTACTGCTATCCAACGCTGGTTAGCTGCTTCTGGCCTCGTTGTGCCATCAAACACCGTGTGCTATCATGCACAAGGAAAAAACAGAGACCGCAAAAAGGCACCAAGGGTAACTAACGCGTAAGTATATTTATAAAACTTAACAAAAAAAAATATAGAAAACTGTAGTGTACATCTACAGTATGTAATATTTATTTAGTATATTTATATTACAACAGTATATACTGTATTTGTGGTCAATTTATATTTTTTGTGCAGCAGTATACACTTTTGGTATATTGCAATTCATCTTACAACGGAATATATATGATGTATATTTATTATGATATAACAACAGTATATTTATATAGTATATTTATATTACAACAGTATACAGTATACTGTATGTGTGGTCAATTTATATTTTTTGTGCAGCAGTATACACTTTTCGTACAGTATATTGCAATTCATCTTACAACGGAATATATATGATGTGTATTTATTATGATATAACAACAGTATATTTATATACTGTAGTATATTTATATTACAACAGTACTGTATACTGTATATTTTGTCTATTTATATTTATAGTACAGTAGTATACATTTTTTGTACAGTATATTTATATTTACTGTATATTACAACATTACATGTACAGTATACAGTATACATTTTATATTGCTGCATATTAATAAAACAATATAATTTCTTTGCATTGTAAGGAGACTACTCTTCTGGTGGACAGAATAAGTGAGGAGAATGATGAGAGGAGTGCATTAAGGGTTAAAAACACTCTGCAGGAAAAGCACAATCTGACTGTATCCGAGACCAGCATAAAGAAGATGAGACGCAGAATTGGATGGAAATATGGACGTGTGAGGTTAGTACTGGACAGTACAGGAGGTACTGTAAAGTAAAAGTGTTGTTTTGCAAACTGTACTGCGCTGTGACGCAAATTTTTTTTATTCATTGTCATTACAGAGCGTACCCCATGATACGGGACGCAAACAAAATCAAAAGAGTGCTCCAGGCCCAGGCATGGATCGACAGCGGTGAGACTTTCCAGGATTGCATCTTCACTGATGAGTCTACTGTGTCGCTGGAGAGATTTGCAAGAATTGCGTTCCACAAAAAAGGCCGCATATCTTTGAAGCCGCGGCCAAAACACCCTGTGAAGCTGCATGTGTGGGGTGCCATCTCTAGGCGTGGACCGGGATGCATTGTCATCTTTGAAGGTAAAATTTACCAAATATAATGTCGCCTAATGCACTGTACTTGACTAGTGTTGCCTTACCGTATGCACTGTACTGTACTATTGTGCAGTTTTTTGAGCACTTTTCTTTTCTTGCTATAGGAATCATGAATAAAGCTTTCTTCCAAGACAACATTGTGCCCGCGATAGTGCGATACATCAGACGTGACTTTCCCAATGGTCACCGCTTCTACCAGGACAACGATCCCAAGCACACCGCGTCGACGGCGCATATCCTTGAGCGCGGCATCAACTGGGTGAAGACGCCAGCGGAGTAAGTGCAGTAGACCGTGTCCCATTTTTGTTCCCCATTGTTTTTAGCTCTTAAACCAATTGTCCTTTCTTTCCAATAACAGATCGCCAGACTTCAATCCGATCGAAATGGTCTGGCATCAGCTGAAGGAACATATCCGTAAAGTGGCGAAACCCTCCAAAAAGGACGAGTTGTTGAAAGCCATACTGAGTTTTTGGAACAATGTACTCACCGTGGAACGATGCAATAAATATATAGACCATATTGCCACAGTGTTGCCCATTGTCATCGTGCGCAATGGGCAAGCATCAGGAAAGTAATAGAGTGCTGTAGTATTGTAAGCACAGTATGATACAGGTAAGTATGGCACAGATTTTTTCTTTTCAGAGACAGCAGCAGCAGCCATAAGGTTACAGTACATAGCCATGGCATCAGCGGTTACAGTACAGTACATTGAATTTACTGTACTGCTGCGGCAGAGTTTATTCGAGCATTTGCCCGTTCTCTGCCGCAGCAGTAGCCTGGCGCGCGCCCGAGAGTGACGGGCGCGCGCCGAAGCAGCGGAAGAGCGCCCTCCGATCGGGGCGCTCTCCCTACCGCTGCCGGGTCCGCCGGGTCCCCCGGAACCCCCTGCCGCTGTCCCGCGATCGCGGGACACCAGGGCTCCCTCGGGGAGCCCCTGGACACGCGTGCAGGGGGCGCACGCTCCCGATGACGCGTGACCGCGCGTCTATGACGCGCGGCACGCCGAGGGGCGGCCACTAGCAAGCCGGGAGATTTCCCGGCTTGCGGTACCGACCACACTCGAATAAAGTGTGTCGGTACTGTAACAGTAGTCAGAGTATACAGTAGTTCCAGTATACAGTAGTTTGACAGTACTACAGTAACTGCCTACTAACTGGTCCATTTTTTTCTTTACAGAGAAAGCTGCACCAGCCACCTACAGTAGTTCTGCCATATTACAGTACTGTATGCACATACTCTGCAGTACAGTAACTGAACTAAGTTTTTGTTTTCTTGTCGTTACAGGAAAAAGGGTGCCCAAGGGGGAGGGGGGCGTTGTGTCCCGTCAAATCTGCTTGTGCAGTCAAATGTACAGTATATAAACAGCAGTAATGATGTACACAAAACCTCTCCTCTCTCAATGAACTACTGTACCGCAGACACAATGAGGATACTGTTATGAAGGAAAAAAGAACAGGACGGGTTATTTAACATTATACTGTACAATATTTATACTGTATATTTATATATTTTTATTCTAAAGGTATTCGAGAATGTACTGTATGAGGACCTGGTGACTTTCAACCCGCTCAGACCCACAGAACGGATTATTTCACATTACTGTATATATATTTTTATTCCAAAGGTATTAGAGAATGTACTGTATTTAATTTAGAAGAAGTGGCTGTTCTGAACAGTACAGTTACTGTAAGCAAACGGATGCAC
>WSYH01008381.1:0-29386 GCA_036426205.1 Ascaphus truei | reverse complement strand
GGATACCGGCACCCCCTAAAGGGGCCTGTATCTCGGGGGGCAAGGGGGCCCCAGACCTAAAACCAACGCGATTCAGCTCCGGAGACCCCCTGCACATCTACACTATCAATAAAAATGTATTTCAAATAATTTTTATTGTGCCGATGTTTGCGCAGAGAGAGAGCAGCGGATCTCTCTCTGCTGCAAACACATCACGCCCCCGCCGCCCATACAGTAGTATCATTTATGTATATGCATACAGTATACAGTACTGTATGTGTACAGTACTGTATGTTAGGGCTTATAGGGGTTGTTGTTATACAGTATGTATATATATATATACAGTATATATACTGCATTACAATTCATTATAGGGGACGGCTTCACAGAGAACAGCTCGCAAGCGCCACCATGTGTATTTTCACGGCATTGCAGTATTTCAGCAAGCCGGAATAAAAAGCTTAAATCCCTGCCGGAAAATAACGCAATGCACTCTGGCAGAAAACTATCAGAAACCTGAATACACCCGAGTATACCCGAATTCGCGGGACTAGCCGTGCTCGAATAAAGTGTGTCGCCAGTGTATGGCCCTATATGTTTCATCATATTTATTATGCTTTTCATAGTTATGTTTATGGACTGAAATTTCCAACTCCCTTAAACACAAATGTAAGTTGTTTACCCTGTTTGGTACAGAGCTTGTTACATAGCTGAGAGCTTTCACTTTGTTACATAGCTGAGTGCTTTCACTTTGTTACATAGCTGAGTGCTTTCACTTTGACATAGCTGAGTGCTTTCAGCTGAGTGCTTTCACTGTGTTACAGCTCAGATATCTTGTGCATAGCTGAAGGAATATCTCACTAATAGTTTGCCTTGAAGTCTCAGTATCCAATCTCCTTGTAACCTTTGACAAGTCACTTTGTCCCATACTTACTAAGAAGTCTGTTCCGAGAAGACCCCTTATCTTCAGTGGGCTGTAGGGGGTCTTATGGCAGTAGAATGCTTGGTAAATATGGCCCGTAAAGCAGCAAAATATGTGAAAAACTTTTTTTTAAATAAATCAGTTCCTTTGGCAATAGATTTTCTTTTTTGTTTTTATTCATTTCTTAATGCCATTTTTAATGAGTTTTAACACCTCCTTTGATTGCAGGTTTTAAGATCTTTGCAATACTTTCCTATTTGGGATCATTTGTTGCAAATGTTCCCAGCAGTTTGAGTGGTAAACTGTAACAATAGATAATGTTACATTGTAGCTGCTGAGTTACACTGACTGAAGCAGCCAGTATGTAGTCACACAATCAGGATTTTGACAGATTTATAACGGGAGCACCAAACGAGTGGCAGCTTATGTAACAATGTAGCATTGTCACATGCTTTAGATATAAAACAATAATTAAAGAAAAAAGTTGAAAGTAGTATTGCTTCTTTAAAACTCCTTTTTTCAACACGACATACCTCCTTTTTATATCCGAAAAAAATAATTAGAATTATGGTGTGACCGTACAATCCTTAAGATCTTTTACAGTATTAAATATATCGAAATATTCTATTGTAAGGGAAAAAAAGCATTAGTTAAATTAGCTTTCCAAATAAACATAACATTTAAAGTTCTCAGCCCAATTAGCCGACCCGTTTCCCGTTCTGTTGCAAAACCATGGGTCCTATTTGGCGTTCTTTCATATTAAGGAGATATGGAAGGGAAGGGTTAATTCCCACGTGTGATGCTAACCAGGAGTAGGCGATATTAAGGATATTAAGGAGATAGCCTAAGGCTAAGGCCCCGTTGCACGCGTCCGCACGGCTGTCGTGCTTGCCGGCGGCGCATGCAACTCACTGCGCCGCAATCTGTGGTCTGCAGGAAACTTTTTCCGGTGCGGGGGGGGGGTGTCCAAAATGGGTGGGGGGCCTGGCCATGATGTGAGGGGGCGCGGCCATGACGTGAGGGGGCGGGACCGCCCATCAGCCGTTCAGCCCCTCAACTCCTCAACCGCTGAGCCCCTCAACTCCTCACACACAGACAGGCACTCAGGCACACACACAGACAGGCACACACACAGACAGGCACACACACAGACAGGCACTCACGCACTCAGGCACACACACAGACAGGCACACACACAGACAGGCACACACACAGACAGGCACTCACACAGACAGGCACTCACGCACTCAGGCACACACACAGACAGGCACACACACAGACAGGCACTCACGCACTCAGGCACACACACAGACAGGCACACACACAGACAGGCACTCACGCACTCGGGCACACACACAGACAGGCACACACACAGACAGGCACTCACGCACTCAGGCACACACACAGCCGAACGCACAAAACAGGCACACAAGCAGCTCTCCTCCCCATTGGCTGACTCGCGTACCACGTGACGCGTCAGCGCTGAAAAGCACAATCCAGTTGTAGCTCCAGCAGGCTGACGCGTCACAGTACGCAGTCAGCCCTGCCGGACGGAGGCAGCGGGGGCAAGGACCATTCAATTAAGGGTCTGATGGCCCGCGGCTGCCCAGCCGCAGCGGGTTCGCAGCCTTATGGTTATCCTAAGCATTTTGTAATCCCCTTAATATTTTACCACCTCTGTTGCCAAGCTATCCCACAAGTCTACCACCCTTTCCATGAAGGACTCCCTCCCTCTACCCCTGAGCCTCCCACCCTTCAGCTCTAGTCTTCAGTAGTGGACAGACAGACATTGATGTGTACGCACTATGTAAAAAATGAAGTGGACACGTTATTGTATATGATATGTGCGCTTCAATTGATATTTTCCCTGTTTGAGTTGCTATATGATAATCTTGTGATCTGTTCTATGTTTCAGATGCAGTATTTGGATTCACTAAATGGAGAAGACCTTCTGCTAACTGGTGAAGTAGCCTGGCGCCCCCTTGTGGAAAGCGATCCCAAAAGCATCCTGAAGCCACCTGCCCCAACATATAATGACGAGGGACTTTAAAAATACCCTTAGTGGACATGTGTAATCCTGTATAACGCTGAGATGAAAGCCAATACGTGTGCAGTCGCAAGATCGTCAGGGGTGGGGGGGGGGGAGGGAGAAAGAAAGTACTGCGTGTTAGCTGGTACAAATGCAGACATTGTGTGTAGTTTTTGAGTGCATTAGTTTACATGAAACAATTCAGGGAATTAAATAAAATGGCACAGACGGTTTCATTAACTCTTTAATGCCAGAATGGCCAGCAAATGCATTGGGGTTAAGCAAATTCCTGTACCAAAAGTCTCAAAATTTCCTCTAACTTGAGCAATTTCACGTTTGCATCACTATTCGCCTCTTGAATTAATATCACTGATACATTTGTTTAAGCCGACATTTTAAAAACCACCTTCCTCTTCTCTTCCTCCTACACCTAGGAGCAGTTGTACTATAACATTAGAAGATTCTGCACATATGCATGGCAACATTATTATAAATATGTCCATGATGGTTTAAGTTTGTAATGTAAAACTTCATAACACAGTGGCCCCTGTTCAATGTGCTTTTATGTTGTCCTGCTTGGGAAACCGGTAGCCACATTCAAATACAATCTTCTTCATTGAATACAACATGTTGTACAGGGTCAGTGTGCAGTTATTGGGGGGGTTTATTCCAGTAGGAGAGTGGCTTTTCTACTAGCGCCTTTCCACTTACACAAAAAGAGACGGTGAACAAAACTTTTGGGGACACTCCTGGAACAAGACCAGATGTCCCACAGCTTAGGAAATATTGACCTCAGATGTACCAGCAATGACAACCAATCAATCAGGGGAATATCTTGCCTCATTACAAAGATCCCCTAATGCGTTGGCCACCAATGTCCTTGCCAGCCACATTTCCCATACATGTCATTGTTTCCTGAACTGACCGTCTTCCTGTGTAAAACTGAATCGGAGGCAATGATTCTTTGAACCTGAGTTTCCAACACAAGCCAGTTTATAATACCAATGTGTTAATTTCTCTTCTTTGTTTGCTACTGAATAGCAAGTACTGACAATTACTATTTTAACATGAAAATGCACAGATGTAAGGAACATATTAGGAATTATGAGACAGTCATGTTTTATACCTGAGTAACAATATAGTTGTAGTTATCAATTTGTAATGTTGAATTAAATGCATACACAAGTTTAATAGACTTCTGTTTTTGTTTTTGAACCTTTCATTATCAGTGTATGTTGTCAAAATGTTACAGGATTCCTCAGTGGCACTGTTTTTGAAGAAGTGATAGATAAATACTGTATACTGTTGAAAATGAGGCAGATGAGGACCACCTATCTATAAACTATAGATAGATCTATATATATTTTCATATAGATATATTATATATATATATATATATAATATATATATATATACGAATATATTATAGATTATCGTGTCGTTGTTGTTGACTAAGATATCTCTATTTATGTGTGTTAATTAAATGGTTGAATTGCCATGTATTGGCTATGTCATGTCTCCTTTATTTGGAGCAAGTCTCGCTTTTTGCCATGGATCAATTGCCCAGTAGAATTCAGTGGATAACAATTCTTACCGGTTGATTTACCCGAGCTCAGAAAAATTTTATTTAATCAAATGTATTACAGTGGCCACTTGATGATCTTTTTGACCAGGAAGACCAATGACGCATTAAAATTATATAGATTTTTACTCGTCCTATGATATGCGTGTTTTGTAACGCCCTCAACGCCTACTAGCATTTTCTAAATCAAAAGTTGACACATGCAACACATAAGGGGCATGGTGTATAAAGCAAGTATACACATACAGGGGAACAAATAAAGACACCTGCCCCCCATAAGGGGTATAGTATAAAGAACAAATAACTGTAAACACATTCAACCCATAAGGGACATAATATGCAAAACAAATATACATATGTAAACATATACAACCCATAAGGGTTTTAGTGTACAATATCCCGTATGGCCAAATGCTACAGGAAATTGCTCAAAGGTAACAGATTTTGAGGAGCAATCTAGAGTTTTAGCCAAAAGATTTGCTGAGAAAGGTTACGATTCATATCTTGTTAGTAGGTCCACTCAGAAGAGCAAGGATTACCCGAGAGACCAGTTGTTGATTTCCAAATCTAAAACAAAAAACACACAAAAATACAGTACACGAGTGTGGTGATATCACAGGGTTTTGCATGCAGGAAAATAAAATTAGAAAGATGTTTTTTTTTATAACTTTGATTTTATTGTGTTTTTCAAAAGTATACATATACAGATATAACCACTGAAGTATTTTTACCAAAACAATCTCTTCCAAGAAAAAAACACATATTCAAGAAAACTGGAAGGGAGAGGGGGTAGACAAGAAGGAAGGGGGGGGAGGGGTGTGGCGCGGGTCCAACTCCCGCCGGGTCACTCTGTATGTGTTATTTTACGACACCTAACGACTCCCTAACCTTGGTCCTGTCCGGACCGTCTCAACGGGGGGGGACGGTACTAGTCGCCCTTACAGGCTATTCACAAAGGGCGTCCCGGGTCCCACATTCATCTATGAGCACCCGCCTCAAACCACCATCAAGGGAGAACACATCTGCATCTATCAAAGCAAGATGGTATCTTTCTCCACTCCCGGGATGTCCAGCTGGACCAACCAAGGCGTCCAGGTTTTTAGGAAAATTTCGCCAGTGTCATTAACTAAACTCGTTAATTTTTTCATCTGGCATACAAACCAAATTCTGTTCCGAATCTTGGGAATTGATGGAATTTCGGGCTGTTTCCATAATGCTGCGATCTCACACCGCGTGGCTGTTGCGAAATAAGCAACCAATTTATTACTTGCTTTATTCAGACCCGGTGTCGGTCAGTTCAGGAGGAACCGCCACGGGTCCAAGGGGATTTTGAGGACAAGAATCCTCTGAAGCCAATCTCTAATCTCTCGCCATAGCGGACTAACTCGCGGGCAGGACCACAGCATATGTAACAGGTCAGCCTTTACTCCTCACTGTCTGGGGCACAGTGGGGAGTACCCTGGTACAAATTTAGATAATTTCATGGGAGTGTGGTACCATCGCATTCACACTTTATATGCGTTCTCCCTCAATGTCTTACATATAGAACTCTTGGCAGATGCCGTTACTATCTTATCCCAATCCTCTTCATCTAGTACTTCTCCTAAATCTTTCTCCCATTGGTCCATATATTTCAGTTTTTTATCTACCTTTCCCCCTGAACCGATCACTTCTCTGTACAATTGCGATATGAGTCCACTAGTATCAGTCTCCACTAGACAGAGCTTTTCAAACATGGTTAGTGGGGGTCTAGGGGTAATTTTATTATAGAATGCTCGCAGTTGTAGGTATCTGAAAATCTCAGAGAGGGGGAGGTTCTTATCAGCACGAATTTGTTCAAAGGGCTTAATGTCTTTTCTCCCCTCTAGATCTCGAAGTCTAAGTATGCCTAATTGTTTCCAAATTGTAAATTCCTTTCTGGTCAGACCTGGGGCAAAATATGGATTGCCCCATAACGGGGTCATCAGCGAACCTCTGGATGAAAGAGAGCACCTAAATTTATTGGCCTCCCAGATAGCCAGTGAATTAGCCATTGATGCCAGCAGGTTTTTTATCAGCTTTAAAACTTTTTTGGGTAACCAGATCAAGCTCTTCAACTCCGTTGGGGAGCAGGTTTCGCTCTCCAATGCTACCCATCTCTTCTAATCAGGGCTTGTGTGCCATTGGGAGATTTGGCATAATTGCGCCGCTTTATAATAGGATAACAAACAAGGTACTGCCAGCCCTCCCGCCAATGTTGTTTTTTTTAGAATCATACCCTTTACTCTCGGTTTTTTCCCCTCCCATATAAATTTGGATATGGCAGACTAAAGTGAGAGTATGTCCTTCAGTCTAAGTGGCACCGGTAACGTCCGGAACAGATAGAGGATGCGTGGGAGGAGATTCATCTTTATGCTATGGATCCTTCCGATCCAAGATATCTTAAAGGTCGCCCACTTCCTGATATCCTCTTTTAGAGTGCGGATCAGTTTGGGGTAATTTGCTCGATATATACCGTTGTAATCTTTGGGAATGAGCACTCCTAAGTATTTCACTCCTGTTCACTAGCCTTTTGGACCAACTCAGTGTGTTGTCTGCCTGGGAGGTTAAGACCAGTTTAAGCTCGATTCTGGTGTTATGTTCTGGTCTTTGAGGAGAGCCGAGTTATGACCCTGCTTATGTTTGAGTAGTAGCTCCCTAAGTTTAGATTGCAAGGTGACAATTTTCTCGTTTCTCTCTCTTTTCCTTTTTGCCACCAATTTAATTAGAGTCCCTCTTAGGGTTGCCTTGTGTGCTTCCCAGGGGACTGAAGGGACTGAACACTCCCGGTATTAATTTGAAAGAATTGATCTATTTCCCTGCCAATTACTTGTTCTAACTCTGGGACCTTTAAGATTGCCTCATTTAGTTTCCAGTTTGCCAACGGCCTGTCCAAGAAATTTTGAGAGCACCCTAGCTCTATGGGTGCATGATTCGACCATGAAATATCATGGATCCCTGAATGGGGGATCTTCAGGACCAGTCTGCTAGAGACCAAAAAGTCATCGATTCTGCTGTAGGTGGAGTGGGGGTGGGAGAAGAAAGTATAGTCCCTTTCTAACGGGTGCATTTCCCTCCGTATGTCCACTAATTGACTCTCAGCCAGCCCTTCCCGCAAGGCTTCGATGTAGCTTCCCTTGTTGGGTTTATAGGGGCCCGATCTGTCCATCTTTGGGTTAACCGCTACATTAAAATCTCCCGCTAGTATTATGTCTCCTCTAGCTACTGATTTTAGCGTATGGAAGAACTTCTTAAAGAAGGAGGGAGCTTGCTCACACGGGGCATACACTGTAGCTATCGTTATTGGCTGTGCTTGTATGGAACCTACGATTACGAGGAACCTTCCGTCTCTCTTGACTACCTCTTCTACAAAGGGGAGATTGTTATGGAGTAGGATTGTCACCCCTCTCTTCTTTTCATTCCTCGCTGAGGAAAGATAAAACCTCTTAAAACTTTTATCCCAGTATTTGGGGGCGCTTCTAGTGCTGAAGTGCATCTCTTGGAGCAGCGCAACGTCAGCCTGCTTACGCTTGTAGTCCACAATCGCTACTCTGCGTTTGCCCGGGCTGTTCAAACCCTTAGTATTATGGGATACTATGGTCAACGACATTGGTCCTCTTCATATGAGCTATTATATTCTATATTGCTGCTGTAAAACTGTTGTACCCGGGGTCCCCCCAGTTTGTTAACCCAGACCGGGGACAGCACCCGCACCACAGGGAAGGGGAAGGGGTGGGAGAGGGGGAGAAGGTAAGGAAAGAACAGATTAATTGAGGGGCCGAGACTGACCATGATCAGCATCGGTCCCTTTGCCCACGAGCGTACCCTATGCCACTGGAGGCCCAGAAGGGACCTCTCAAACCCCGACTGCCGTCGGTGGTTGGGTGCCCGAGGGACTTGTCTGTGCATGGGGGGGCAGCCAACCCAGGCGGTCCCTAAGCCAGCACCCTCCGTTAAATAATCATATAAAAAAATTATTACCGTCAAACTATATATCTAACTAAACCAGTGTAGTTACAGAACTTAACCTATATACAGCGAAATTAAACATATCTTGGCAATCATCTCCGTACAGCTTTTCACCCCCACCTTTCGTGCTTCGTGTGAACTTCATTTCTGCGGCAGAGTTCAGAGCAGGCAGCTCTCGTCCCCCTCTAAGGCCCACTTCGATCGGGGTCTCAGTCCCTCTGGTTATATAGACTACTCTGTTGGCTGGTCTTGTAGCCTCGATCTAGCTAAACCCTAGTCCACTGTCTCTCTCTTCTCTCCAGATGAGATCTTTATTAGATATGTCCAACCCTCCCCCCTCTTCCCCCAGTCGCCCCTCCCCCACCCTCTACCAGCATCTTTGACTTCATGATGGGGGCATATCGTCCTCGTAGGCTCGGTTCCTTGTGTGTGAAGGCTGTGAGCCCGGTCAGCTGGGTCAGCTGGGGTCTAACTCGATCACAACCATGCTATATTCCCCTCTAGGCCAAGCAGTCAAGCATCCCCTCGTTGGCACTCCCGAGGACCTCGACTGTGGGTGAGTGGAGAAAAAGGTTAAGCATCTTGCCCCGCACATACCTGGATGACCCCCTCAGATCTTTCCTTCCTAGCCATCTTCTTTCTCCCCCGGTCAAACTCTGGGGTGTCCCCCCTCACATCCCTCCCACCTTGCTGGAGGAGTGTCTCCCGCTCTGCCTTTACCTGCTCCCTCTCCCATATCTTCCTCCTCAACGTATCCTCTCGGTCCCCCCTCACTCTCTTGCCCCCTCTTCCCCCCCTCTCTCCTTCCCCTCTCCCCCCCCCCTCGCTTCCCCCCCTCTATCTCCCCCCCTTGCTCCTCCCCCCCTGTATCCTTCCGCTTCTTTCTCCCCCCCTCTTCAATTCCTCCCCCCTCCCTACCCTCCCCCCTTAGGTAGGCATGGACTACTTATGTCGTTTTTCCTTGAATTTTATTCATTTTGGGGCGCCCCTGGTCTCTTGCTCCCGTCTGCGCCCCCTCCTTAGGAGCAGCGGAGATCCACCGGGCTCACTTTGCGCTCTCGCCACCAGAGGGCTTCCCCCTGCGATCCACTCCCGTCCTTCCAAGCTGCCATGTCGCCTCACGCCACCAGGGGTCTCCTTCAACATTCCTGCTGCAGTCAAGATGGCCGTGCTGCCGCTTCCTGCCTCCAGGGGACCTTTTCCCACTCCTTCACGAGGTAAGATTAAAATGGCTGCGCCGCTCTCTTCCCGCCACTAGAGGGGATCAGCTACCCACCAACTGAGCCCTATGAAGATCTGCGCCGGGGATGGCTTCTTTAAGTCCAAGCTTGGGGGTGATTGACACCGGAGCAACACTTAAGCACAGTGTTTGCTCCGTGTCGGCTCCACACGCTGCCAGGACGCCTCCGGGGCTGGAGCCTCTGCTGTAAGCTGCTGCTGCTCGGGACCCAGGAAAGAGGTAGGTAGACCAATTCTTTTCAGGAACTCCGCGCCCCCCTCCATTTATTTCAAGGTTGACGCCACTCCATTTTTTATGACCATGAGTCCGAATGGGAACAGCCATCTATATCGGACACCATTCTCCCGCAGGACTTTGGTGATGGCTGACAGGGCTCTTCTTTTGGCCAAGGCCTGGGGGCGAGATCCTGAAACACCTGCAGTTTCACTCCCTCAAACTCCAAGGCCTTAGTCGCTCTGGCAATCTGGCAAATGCTTTCCTTGATTTTAAAATAATGCAGCCTGATGATTATATCCCTCGGCGGGTCACCTTGCTGCGGTCTGGAGCGTAGAGCTCGGTGACACCTGTCAAAGTGCAGGTCTGCTACAGACTTGTCCGGCAGCATATGCTGGAGCCAAACATACTGGACACCTAACAAGCTCCTATTGAAACCCCAAAATAACCACAACATATATATATATATATATAAGCATATGAGTGTCACAGAGGAGTGCTACTGAGGATGGCAATATATATTTAAAACCAGAGACAGAACATAAAACACAGACAGAGCTCAGTGCACATCCAGTAAAACTCATACACGGTACAGTGCCTAAATATATATGTATAAATATCTATTAAATAAAATGGTCTTTTAGTTTAACATTTTGGCCAAATTGTTGTAAGCCCCTGAGCCACTGCACGGCAGACCACATTCTCAAGGGTCCCTAACACTAATATAAATTCTTAATAACCTGTGTAATACCAGGAAGAATGATTTATAATAAATCTGTCAATATTAGTTGCAAAGTTCTAAGTCTGATTGAAGCTTTTATTAACCTGTACATTACCAGGAAAAGCACTCTGTATTAGATTTGTCACAATCATACTGCAAGCAAGCAAGTTCCCCTGAGAGTGGAAGATGCTATGGAGTGAGCTTTTAACCATTTAAATGTGGGAGGGGATAAGCTTCAATTAGGTAGGAGGTTGCCACCCTCCAATCAGCTAAGACTAGCTGAACAAGAATTGCAAAACATACTGGACACCTAACAAGCTCCTGTTGAACCCCCAAAATAACCACAACATATATATAAGCATATGAGTGTCACAGAGGAGTGCTACTGAGCATGGCAATATATATTTAAAACCAGAGGCAGAACATAAAACACAGACCGAGCTCAGTGCACATCTAGTGAAACTCATACACGGTACAGTGCCTAAATATGTATAAATATCTATTAAATAAATGGTCTTTTAGTTTAACATTTTGGCCAAATTGTTGTAAACCCCTGACCCACTGCACGGCAGACCACATTCTCAAGGGTCCCTAACACTAATATAAATTCTTAATAACCTGTGTAATACCAGGAAGAATGATTTATAATAAATCTGTCAATATTAGTTGCAAAGTTCTAAGTCTGATTGAAGCTTTTATTAACGTGTACATTACCAGTAAAAGCACTCTGTATTAGATTTGTCACAATCATACTGCAAGCAAATAAGTTCCCTTGAGAGTGGGAGATGCTACGGAGTGAGCTTTTAACCATTTAAATGTGGGAGGGGGTAAGCTTCAATTAGGTAGGAGGTTGCCACCCTCCAATCAGCTAAGACTAGCTGAACAAGAATTGCAAAACATACTGGACACCTAACAAGCTACTATTGAACCCCCAAAATAACCACAACATATATTTAAGCATATGAGTGTCACAGAGGAGTGCTACTGAGCATGGCAATATATATATTTAAAACCAGAGACAGAACATAAAACACAGACAGAGTTCAGTGCACATCCAGTGAAACTCATACACGGTACAGTGCCTAAATATATATGTATAAATATCTATTAAATAAATGGTCTTTTAGTTTAACATTTTGGCCAAATTGTTGTAAGCCTCTGAGCCACTGCATGGCAGACCACATTCTCAAGGGTCCCTAACACTGATATAAATTCTTAATAACCTGTGTAATACCAGGAAGAATGATTTATAATAAATCTGTCAATATTAGTTGCAATAAAAATATTTTATTTAATAGATATTTATACATATATATTTAGGCACTGTACCGTGTATGAGTTTCACTGGATGTGCACTGAGCTCTGTCTGTGTTTTATGTTCTGTCTCTGGTTTTAAATAGGCTGGAGCCAGTTAGATGTGTATTCTTCTGGGTCTGTCACCGACTCCGGGACCCCCGCAGGCGGATGTTATTACGCCGGTCCCGGTTTTCAGAATCCTCCTGCCTGTCCTGAATCTCTGCAATCATTTTGTACAGTTGGGCTGTGGATTTTTTTTTTTTGCAGTGATCTAGCGTGAGTCCACTTTATTTTCTAGTGTGTTTGTTCTTTCCCCCAAGCTATCAATGTCCTTCCTAAGTTCCCATGGTTCTTTCTGAAAGAAGGTCTTCATCTCCGAACAGAAAGCTTTCATATCTTTCCGAGTGACCCAGTCTTGTCTGTGACCTCTGCTCTACTTGCTGGTCTGCTCGTAGACCGTTCGCTCTCTGAATCGGAGCCCGCCATTTGTCTGCTATCCTCCCCTCCACTCACTTGCGACGGCTCTCCTTTCTGAAAATAGTCGGTCACCACCGAGGTTCTCTTCCGTGATACCGCTCTCTTTAGCATCCTCAGCAGCTCCGGTGAGTGAATTTCAGCTTTTCGCTGTGTTTTACTGTTTTTATTATTGATTATTTATTCATGTGCCGATAGGGACGGAGCCTCTCACTTAGGCGTCCATACACCTAGCCGCCGCGCATGCGCCTCAAATTAGAAAGATTTTTAAGAAACATTGGGGTGTCCTTCAAATGGACCCCATCCTACATGACACAATTACAGCAAAACCCAAAATAGGTTTTAGAAAATCCAGAAATATTAAGAACATTCTAGCCCCCAGTGCATTGAAAAAGATAACTCCTAATGCACCATTGAATGGGAATTTTCTATCGAAACCTATGGGTAATTACATATGCGGAAAATGCATGATAAGAGAATGTGAGGTAACAACTGGTAAATACTTTATTAATTGCCGTACCACATTTGTTGTATATATCATAGATTGCCCTTGCAAACTGTGGTACGTGGGTAAGACAATTAGACCGCTCAAAACAAGGATTGGAGAGCATGTTAATGGTATCAAAAATGCCCAATGGTAAAACGGATGGACTGCATTTTAAAGGAATCGAAATTGTTCCAAGAGATGTAAGGAGAGGAGAGCTAACATTCTCCTACAAAATGAACAGTTTTGGATTTATAGCCTCGGCAGTAAGGCACCTCGAGGTTTGCATAAATTAATAGAACTGGTTCCCTTCTTGAAATAATATTTGCCTTATCCATAACTCCATGACATCCAGATCCTGTGCTTTGAATGCTTGTTGCTTGGCATATTTCTTTACTTGTTATATGGAGGAATCTCAAGATTCAATATCATCATGGTATTTATATTCCATAATAGGTTTACATCCTTTAATATGGATGATTGATATAAATATATATATATTTTGTATATGTATATTTGTTTTGCATATTATGTCCCTTATGGGTTGGATGTGTTTACAGTTATTTGTTCTATATACTATGCCCCTTATGGGGGGGCAGGTGTCTTTATATGTTTCCCAGTATGTGTATACTTGCTTTATACACCATGCCCCTTATGGGTTGCATGTGTCTTGAGTTGTATGTGTATATTTGCTTTATAAGTTATGCCCCTTATGGGTTGTATGTGTCCTTATTTGTTTCTCTGTATGTGTTTATTTGCTTTATATACTATGCCCCTTATGGGTTTCATGTTTTTACAGTATGTGCTTTTCCCTTTGTATGTGTATAATTACACTCTTTAAGTTATACTGTATGTATTGTGGCAGGATGGCCGTGGTTAGTGAGGAGACAACACAATTCTTCCGGTGAAATAATATGCTGGTGGATTTATTTGTCCAAAAATATAACAAAACAATGGGTGCTCTATCCCTTTAAGTAAAACAAAACATAAAGAAAAGCGTATCCCCGGTAGGCTTAACCCAGTTTAGTTAGCTTCCCTATCTACCCAGCTGTTTAACTAAGCTAGACCAGACCAACAATATTTGGTAATACCACTTGGCTCCTTACCTGGGAGCTTTATTCCATTGGGACAGCATTCTGTAAGTCTGTGGAGCCTGTGTCTGTCTGTCAGCTCTACTCTGTCCTCTCTCAGTGTTTGAGAGAGACTGCTGCTCCAGAGGCATTTCCTCTTCCTCCTTTTAAAAGCAGGTGAGCTTACTTAATTAGGATCACCTGTTGCCTGTTTAATCAGCTGGGTTAACTCCTCGTGAACTGGGAAGCAGGCATACTGCCACCTCCTACTAATGTATACAGAGTCTATGACTGTCACATATCCACCTCCTCAGCATAACATTACCGTGTGGAGCGGCCTGTGCACCCTAGAAAGTACGTCCGCATTCCCATGCAGTATGCCTGGCCTATGCTGAACTGTGACATTGAAGGGTTGCAATGACAGAAACCAGCGGGTAACCCTAGAAATATTTTCTTTGTTTCTATGCATCCACTGTAAGGGTGCATGGTCTGTGATGAGGGTAAAAGGCCTGCCTAATAGGTAATACTTTAAAGTGTCTGCTGCCGACTTTACGGCCAAACATTCTTTTTCTACCATGGCATGTCTTTGTTCACGGGGACACAATTTGCGGCTTAAATACAAGACCGGGTGTTCCTCATCTCCTACAAAGTGGGACAGGACTGCTCCGAGACCTACTTCGGAGGCATCCGTTTGTAGAAAAAATTATTTTGTCAAATCCGGGGCTACCAAGACAGGGTGACTACAGAGCGCTGTACGTAGGTCTAAAAACGCGGTCTCTGTCACTGTTCCATTTTGCCACATCGGGTGCCCTTGTTTTTACTAAGTCTGAAAGCTGTGCAGCCCAGGTTGCAAAATGGGATATAAATCGCCTGTAGTAACCCGCAATGCCTATAAATGTCCTAATCTGTTGTTTTCTAAGGGGTCGGGGCCAATTCTCAATGGGTTCTACTTTATTGAGCTGGGGTTTCAGTCCCCCTTCCCACAACATAGTCCAGATATTATTCTTCTGCCAAGCCGACTGAACATTTAGATGGGTTGGCTGTGAGACCCGCCTCTCGAAAGGTTCTCTACACTGCCTCAACCTTTTGTAGATGTGAGGCCCAATCTGGACTATGAATTAACACATCATATAAGTATGCTGAGGCATAGTTCGAGTGCGGCTGTAACAATTTATTCATCAGCCCTTGAAAGATTGCAGGCGCCCCATGAAGGCCAAAGGGTAAAACAGTATACTGGAAGAAGCCATCAGGTGTGGAGAAGGCCGTTTTCTCTTTTGCTGACTGTTAATGGGATTTGCTAATAACCCTTTGTAAGATCTAAAGTGGTTAGAAAACGAGCCCTCGCCAAACTTCTCAATTAACTCGTCTACCCGGGGCATAGAATAGGCGTCAAACTTCGAGACTTCATTGACTTTTCTAAAGTAATTACAAATCCGTATTGACCCATCAGGCTTAGGTACAAAAACAATAGGGCTGGACAATTGACTATGGGACTCCTCAATTACCCCTAGGTCAAGCATCTTCTTTACCACTGTCTGAATAGCCCCTCTGCTGGTTTCTGGGATCCTATAAGGTCTTATCTTAATGGCTATTCCCGGCTTGGTAACTATATTATGGGAAACCACCCTAGTTTTCCCTGGTGCGCTGGAAAATACGTCCCTGTTCCTATTTATCAAATCTACAGCTTCCCCATATTGTTCAGGAGTGAGCTCTGCCGATATTTGAACTAGTGGATCCTCCACTTTCCCGGATTTGTTAGCTAACACCGTCAGACATACCTATCTATCCTTCCAGGATTTTAATAGATTTATGTGATAGATTTGCTCTACCTTCCTCCGATCTGGCTGTCGAATGTTATAATTTACCGGGCCGACCTGTTCTAGGACTTCATATGACCTTGCCAATGTGATAACAGCTTGATTTCTGCTGTGGGAGAAAGCACCATTAATCGGTTCTCTGGTCGGAATCTGCGAACCGTAGCATTCCTGTTGTAAAGGTTCTGTTGGGCCTTCTGTGCCTCTTCTAAATGTTGTCTGGCTATGGGAGTAACATGAGCAATGCGTTCTTTTAAATCTTCTACAAATTGGATGACATTCTTCCCTGGAACAGCTTTTTGCTCCCACTCTTCTTTGAGGCTATCCAGAATCCCTCTTGGGTGTCTCCCATACAGCAGTTCAAACGGGGAAAACTCTGTAGAGGCCTGTGGTACTTCTCAGATAGTAAACAAGAGATAAGGCAACAAGGTGTCCCAGTTCTTCTGATCACTAGCAACCACCTTCCTCAACATCATCGTAAGAGTTTTATTAAATCTTTCTACCAGTCCGTCCGTTTGCGTATGGTAAACAGAGGTTCTTAGGGACTTTATTTTAAGCTCTACGCATAATTCTCGCATAAGTTTAGAAGTAAACGGGATGCGCTGATCTGTCAAAATTTCCTTCGGTATTCCGAGACGGGAGAATACTTGTAACAATTTCTTAGCTATATCTTTGGAGGAAGTATTACATAAAGGCAACGCCTCTGGATAGCGAGTGGCATAATCTAGAATTACTAGGATGTATTGATGACCATTGGCAGATTTCTCCAAGGGACCCACTATATCCATAGCAATCATCTCAAATGGAATCTCAATAATAGTCATAGGAATAAACGGGGCCCTCAAGCTTGGTCAGGGGGCTGCCAACTGACACTCGGGGCAGGAGGCACAGAACCTTTTTACTGCATTATATATCCCTGGCCAGTAAAATCTTTTTAGGATTCTTTTCTGTGTTTTCTCTACTCCAAGATGAAACCCCAATAAGTGAGTGTGTGCTAGCTCTAGGACCTTCCTTACTAATCAACTGGGTACTAACAATTTTTCTATTTCTTGGCCCTCCTCTTGGCTCACATGGTACAACAAATAATTTTTAATACAAATAAATGGATAGGAGTCCTTGGTTGTCCCCATTAACTTCTACCGCTTGGCTAAACCCATTTTTCAACTGGGGATCATTAGCGTGTTCCCTACCAAAATTACTTGGGGAAAGTTCTAAACTTCCAAAACCTTCCTCTTCTGGAGTTTGACTTGTTACAACTACGGGTAATTCTGACTCCTGAGTATCATCCAGCCCTTTCTCTGACAACTCCTCATCCTCTGTTCTCCTTCTTTTAGAAGTAGTAACCAGAGCTAACTGGGGTGGGGGCGGACCTCTTTTTTTGTCCTTCCTACATTCTCGTTTAGATTTAGGGGTTTAGACACTTCAGAGACTAATTTAGGGTCTATAAACTGAAAAACCTCATCCGGAGTAGGATTGTTTATGGTGAGTTGTCCTCTGATCAGGGTGTCAAAACCAGGAAAATTACAGCATAACACTAGGGAATTGGGTAACTTTGGTACAATTGCTGCCGTAGTTTGGATGACTTGCCCCGCGATTTTTACTTTTATCGCAGTCGTGGTGAACAGAAGTGTACACCCATGCACACATAATACCCGCAGCATCTCACCCTGGCGTAACTGGAGAGGCTTAACCAACTTCCCTGATACCAAGTTAATATCACTCCCTGAGTCGTCCAGGGCAGAGATTGGTTTACCATTTAAAATCACAGTGGTGAGAAAGTTGTGGGTATTTTTTTCCCAGCGGGTCACACATACCACTCCACAGAACTCTGACCTCACAGAGCCATGCGCACACTCCATTGGTTCAGACAACTCAGGGCAGTGAGCCTTAATATGTCCCGCCTACCCACATTTCAGAGATTTAGAGTTTCTGTCCTTATCCAGGTTTATTTCCACTCCCACAAATCATGTGGCCGGTCACGGTTCTTTGTTCCAGCGCTGGCTTCTACTGTTCGTGTTGGGCCGCGGGTTTTGGTTTGTGCGAGAGAAAGTGGAACGTGACAGTTCACGGGTGGCTAGAAAACGTTCCACTGCACTTACTATGGCATCATTAGTGAGGGGATCTCCTTACCCCACCCAATTTCGAAGGTCCTGGAGTAATGCTCGTATGAAGCGGTCCAACACCACCATCTCAAGGATCAGGGTTGGGCTATATGCTTCTGGTTTTAGCCACTTGTTCACCAGATTAATCAAATCCCATAACTGGGATCTGCGTGATTTCTGTTCCTGGTATCTCCATGTGTGGAACCTTTGTGCACAGACTGCGGGAGTCACTCCAATCCTTGCAAAGATTTCACTTTTTAGACAGTCATAATCTGCCGCGGCTTCTTCGTCGAGGTCACAATATGCTTTTTGGGCTTCCCCTAGTAGAAGGGGTGCAATTATCCCAGCCATTTGGAGCAGGCCCAACTTTCCTGATGTCGTCAGATCAATTAAAGGTATTTTTTAACCCATCCAATTTTCGTGGGTCCCCCTTTGTTATTCACTATGCTCTCATAGTGCTCCGCTATTTTTCCCACTTGGATTTTCTACTAGCAAATCTCCTCAGCGCGATGCACGTGGATCAACAGGACAGTCTGCAGAGTGTACCAGTCGTGAGTAACCATACTCTTCCCTGACCTGGAAGACCATGTGTATTTATTGTGTGTAGCTCTAAGGAGTTTTCCAGGGTTACCTGATAGGAGAGATTGTTTATATACAGACTTCCTTTTCTACATCCCTGGATATTTATACACTCCTCATCTATGAGCTCAGTTATATATACCAACCATTGGCATACACTTTGACTTATATGGTCCCTTCTGTACACAAGTGATTCATCATTTTATGTTACATTTGGAGCCTGGGCACTGACACAAAGAAGTCTGGTTTCTTGTTACCATTAGTGAGCCTTAATATGTCCCGCCCCCGCACATTTCAGAGATTATGGGCCTCATTCAGAAAGCGTTCATAAGCCACTTATCAAGCACTTATCACCCAAAATGCCAACTGCTATTCAGTAAGCAGTGATAAGTGGGTGATAAAAGACTGAATTGCTCAAAAAAAATTGGTCATAAAAAAAATCACTGAGGCAGCGGTGATAAGCCACTTATCACCACTTTTCGGCATGTTCATAAACTCGTGCAATTCTAGTAGCAGTGATTTGGCTATGAACGCCTATCACTGCTCTAGAATGATGAATTTATCACAAAATTCTCACACCAGAAAAAGTTGGCTTAAAGGTGTTGGAAACCTGCAGAGAAGCGGCGAGATGGGACTTTAAAAAAAATGCATTTTTCCTGCATGGGATTGATGCCGGGAATCTCTGGAGCTGATATCGATTAATATTAGCACCAGAGACCCCTGGCATGAATCATGTGCAATAAAAATGCATTTATAGTAAACTTCATTACCATAGTGGATAGCCTCAGGGACCCCCTACTTCCCGAGATACAGGCCCCGTTATGGGGGGCCAGTATCTCCTATGCATTTAAATGTTCGCGTCACGTGAGCATGGGAATAAAATGCATAGGAGATACTGGCACCCCATTACGGGGCCTGTATCTCGGGAAGTAGGGGGTCCCTGAGGCTGAAACCAATGCGGTTCAGCTCAGGAGACCCCTGCTCATCTAAACTATTAACAAAATTAAAATTTATACACATACATTTCGGGGGATATTTGTACAGTGAGAGACGGATCTCTCAGAGCAGCTCTCTCTGCAGCAGATACAACTCGCCAGGTAAGGCCTTTTCAGAGGGTCATTCATCAGATCACCGGCTTATCACCCGTTTTGTGAATTTTGCAATGACAAGTAATGAAGGCTTTCTGAATACTGTGATAGCAACGCTCATAAAAAGGGTGATTTAAATGGTCCGGTGATTTTTTTTTGAACCTTCTCTGAATGAGGCCCTTAGAGTTTCTGTCCTTATCCAGGTTTATTTCCCAATGTCGAAGGTCCTGATGTAATGCTTGTATGAAGCAGTCTAACACCACCATCTCAAGGATCCGAGTTGGGCTATATGCTTCTGGTTTTAGCCACTTGGTCGTCAGATGAATCAAATCCCATAAATGGGATCTGAGTGATTTCTGTTCCTTGTAGCTCCATGTATGGAACCTTTGTGCACAGACTGCGGGAGTTACTCCAATCCTTGCAAAGATTTCGCTTTTTAGAAGGTAATAATCGGCCACGGCTTCTTCATCGAGGTAACAATGTACTTTTTGGGCTTCCCCTAGTAGAAGGGGTGATAATCCCAGCCATTTGGAGCAGGCCCAACTTTCTCGGGAAGGGATTCACTCAAAGGAGCGGAGGTAACCTTCTACGTCATCTGCGGCGACATTTTCTGCAGGTTTAGATTCGCCTGGATGGGCCACAACTTGGCTGCACTGGTCGAGTCCATAGTAATCTGGGCCAGGTGTTGAACCAGCCCCCTCTGTATTTCCTCGATAACATTAAGCTGGGTCACAAGTATCTGGTTTGTCTCACGTTGTACCGCAGTGTGTTCCTGCTGAACAGCGGTGCTGTGTAGTAGGGCCTTTACAACATCCTCCATACTGACAGTAACAGTTCGCACAGGATCCACCAGTTGCAATGTGCAGCTCCGTCCCTTTTACAGGATGTTTGGCATCCCAATTCTGACACCACTTGTGGCAGGATGACCGTGGTTAGTGAGGACACAACACAATTCTTCCGGTGAAATAATATTCAGGTGGATTTATTTGTCCAAAAATATAACAAAACAACGGGTGCTCTGTCCCTTTAAGTAAAACAAAACTTAAACAAAAGCCTATCCCCGTTAGGCTTAACCCAGTTTAGTTTTCTTCCCCATCTACCCGGCTGGTTAGCTAAGCTAGACCAGACCAACAATAATTGGTAATATCACTTGACTCCTTACCTGGGAGCTTATTTGGACAGCATGTCTGTGGAGCCTCTGTCTGTCTGTCAGCTCTCCTCTGTCCTCCCTGTGTCTGAGAGAGACTGCTGCCCATGGGGCATTTCTTCTTTTTAAAAGCAGGTGAGCTTACTCATTAGGATCACCTGTGGACTGCTTAATTAGCTAGGTTAACTCCTTGTGTACTGGAAAGCAGGCATATTGCCACCTCCTACTAATGTATACAGAGTCTAAGACTCTGTCACAGTATTTATTTCCTTGTATGTCTCTACTGTATGCTTTCATTAGCTTTAGCATTGCTTACACTGGCAAATGCGCTGATTAGTTGGCTTATTAGCATGTCCTGATATGTTCCTGATTGGCACGCAGGCACTAGCTTACTGGTATTTAAAACCTGCCTCAGGATACCACCCCATGATGAAGCGCTATTGGTACACGAAATGCATAAAGGTAAGCAGCATGTGACCCCGTGATGACAGAGATCCGCAAGCTGCCGTGTACCCGTTTTTATGACTCCACGAGGATATCAACCATTAAGTTTTTTGCACACACCATCTGCAGATAGAACTGATTCCCTTGTTTTTATCTGGGACTCTTTTGGGTTTGAGTAGTCCTGTTTTGACAGGATCTTATCTTCTGCGGTTGTCATTAAGCGGTGCACTGTTTTTTTCTTAATTGATTTTTTTTGGTGTTTTAATGTTGTAAGCACTATGTGTGCTTATTATATAAATGTGACTTTACTAGTACTCATTTTGCTTTTTGTTTTCTTTATTGCGCCCCTTTTTTGTTTTATATACTCTCGATGTCAGTTTATCTCCAATATTGCCTTGATATAAAGACCTTATTTAACTCTTTAGTTGTCTCTATATCTCTTGTTCTTTTGGGCCTTTGATTTTGATAGCTACGATGCTGAATACTAAGAATAAGGAATGCAAGGCATGTGTCTCTTTTCCTTGCAATAGCCTTCCTTGCACAGTGAAAAAATACAACTGATGATTAATTCTATTTCCATCAACCCTAAGAAAATAAGGAAAGTATAAGTGATTATTTCAGTTTCTACGTGCATGTACAGGGGAGAAGGAGCAGCTCAGTGAGTAAAGACACTGACTCTGGCACTGAGTTTGAAGCAGGTACCAAAAACATAGATTATAGTGTCTACAAGGCAGGGACTGTGTCTGCAAAATGTCTCTGTAAAATGCTACGTAAAAGGACCGGACCGCGGTGCTGAGGTGGGGATAGGTAAACACCGACCTTTTCTTCTATTACCACAATTTGGCTGAAGCACGCAGGCAATTACTTCCTGACTGGGGAGCTGTGTCTCCCTTCCAGCGTGAGCGCCTGGTGCCGCCCCCTTCGGGAGTTCAAGGAGCGCACGGCACGCTGTAACCAGTCCCAGCACAGCAGCTTACTTCAGGCGATTATGTCATCCACAAGCGCGGTGCTTGTAGAGCTGGGACCGGCAGGACTAGTCGGGCAGTGAAGACACCAGTCGGGTAAGGGCAGCAGGTGATAGTATCCGAGAGGGGCATCCCACGGCTGCTTCTCATCTTGTCTCTGTCTATCCCCTGCTCACTAGCCACCCACCCAGGTATTTAGTCTGTATCCCATCCTCTTCATTGACATTTATCTTTATATTGAACATATACAAACCAGCGCCCAAAAAGAGTCCAAAATCCCTAATAGAGTCCAAACAGATGGAAGGTAAGATAATCCAAATGCTCCAATCACTGAAAGATCTCCAATCCGGTGGTCCGTGACATAGGGACAGAAACATAGAAAAATAATAGTGTAATATGTAATGTTAAAATGGGACAAACAACATGAAACACTTAACAGAAGACAAACATAAAACAATCAAGCTGAAAGAAAAATAACTATTTAATAAAACAAACGGAGCCTGCTGCAGCGGGTCATCAAGGGGTTAAAACCCAAAACCCTACTTACAGCAGGACTGGAATAACAAGCATGTGTGACCAAGTGGGGCAGACGCCTGCAGCAGTGGGGGTCCTCACTGGCTTCCTGATGTGTAGTATCTTTCCCTCTAGCTTCAAAACACTCTCCAAGATGGACGCCGTGTAAGGGAACTCCACACTCTCCTGCTTGCCAGCACTGCAGCTTCGATGATGCTGCTTCCTGCTTCACTTGACTGATACTTCTCACAACCAGTGTTACTCCAAGGCACTGTGACCTTTGACCCTACGCATTTCGTGACTGATGTCACTTCCTCAGGGGTTGATTCAGTGAAGGTGAAGTCCCATTATATACACTTCACTTATCACTGATTGGATAAAAATATCTAATACCAATTAAGTTTAAAACTTCAGCTCTAGACAATACAACACAGACTAAGACTACCAAATACACACATTCAGACCTACAAACATATTAAAAATGAAGATGAATGCACATCAAAGACTGCATAGATAGCAGTAACAAAATATTAATGCAATAATAATAATAATCCTAATACAATAATCTATAAATATATAAATAATAAAATGTTGAATCATAAGGTATACTTAGTTTTTCACACATGGCTTCTCCATTTTGGCTTTATTTTTGTTAAATAAATCATGACACGGTGTAATATGTCATGTGTTGTTGTTCATCTGAGGTTGTATTTACCTAATTTTAAGACCTGCTAAGGATCAGATGATTGTTATTATGTCCTTTATATGTAAAACCATAGAATTCAAAGAGGGTGTACTTTCTTTTTCACACAACTGTGTGTGTGTGTGTATATATATATATATTATAGTCCTTAGTACAAAAGAGGAAAGTGCAGGCTCCATAGCATGTGTGTATAATATTCGCAGTTTCTGCATGTTTTAAGTCAATAGAACTTTATGGTATGCCTTTCCCATTTGTGTTACATATTACATATTAAAAAATAATAGATATCCACAACACTCATGCGAATAACACACATAGGAGTCAGCTAATAAAGGTATTTCTGCAATACAGACATTGATAAGGGCCCTTTAGACCCGTTGTACATTGATAATCAAGATCCAATGTCCTCATACAACTGTTTGGAAGTTACGTAGGAGTTGAAAAAAGACATGCGTCCATCAAGTTCAACCTATGCTAAATTTAGACGACAGATACGTATCCTATATTTGTACTTACTTATTGATCCAGAGGAAGGCAAGCAAAAAACTCCAGGGAAATATCATCTATTGATGTCTCAGGGGGGAAAATACATTCCTTCCTGACTCCAAATACAGGCATATCCCGCTATACGGACCTTCACTTTATGGACACTCGCGAGTATGGACAAATGTACAATAGTACCATTTCCCTGTATCTGGATGCTTGCTTCGCAAGTATGGACACTTCAGCCCTACAGACCGCCATAGTTGTGTGACGCGCTAATTCCCCTCACCCAATTGAAAAATGGCAGCTCACGCATGTGCCTGTGAGTAGGACACGGGCACGTCCTGAACAGCAATACCGGCTCCCTACCGCTACCAAAGGGAAAAAAGGTAGTCCTTCACTTTAAGTATATTTTCGCTTTACATATGTAGCCCCCTGTAAACAGCACAGGCTATACCTATCTTCCTTCTGCTGTGGTAAGTCCTGTTAAGATCAGGCACCAGTAATCATCCTGGGTTTTCCCCCCTTATAGCCCTCTCCTGAATGATAGACGCAGGCCTGGACTCTGCTGCAAGCGTGAGCACGAGGGGAGGTCCTGTTGACATCACGAGGGGCGGGGCTAGCTCTATATTTAGTAGCCAACTCCGGTGAGTAGTGTTCTTTGTGCGAGAGTAGCTCTTCTATTTCGTTCGAGATTAGTCAGAGTCTGGAGTTGCTGGTTAGTTATGCCGGGAGTATGCAGTGCTGCTAACAGGCCATGAGTCAAGAAATCCTGCGGATCGGACCGAGCATTTGGAGAGAACTACGGATTCCCCTGCGCAGAGTGCAGGCAAAAGGAGAGTGTACAGAATCAGCGTCTTTTAAGTAGAGCTGATAGAGTTATAGACTTGGTGGACCAATACCCTCACCCCTCTGCCAGGGGTGATGGGGAGAATCCAAGACCCACCACGAGGCTAACCTCGGGGGTGGGCCACGGGGTATTGAAGCCCTAGCTCAGACCATCCTGCCGGAAGAGTGACTTGGAGGGAAGGAGAGGAGGAATTATCTGGGCGAAGGCGAGTGGCGTATAACCCGTCCGGGCTATTGTGTTGCGGCTGTTGGGAGCCCTTATCGTTGGGATATTGTGGCGTTGTCAAATAAAGAGACTATTCCTCATTCATAAAGACTTTGTGTGACTTGGAGAGTACAACCCTGGGACCCAAGGGGTTCTTCTATACCGGTCCTGTCCCATATCCCTGGGAGTATAGAAGATGGAGGCGCTGCACCACTAAGAGATCATGGAGGCTACTACCACAGAAGCACGGTCCTGGCTCCCCCACAACATCGCGGGAAGCTCAGGCCCTCCTGTTCCTCACAGGTAAGCACCACACCGCATGTAATCTGCCCTCATGCACCCTAGACACCACCGTAGAGTCTGGGGGGGAAGATGGGTTACACTTACATGCTCTGGACCAATTGCGTATGTTAATGCGGGTTATGCCTGTATTGGCAAACAGATTACTCCCTGGAACAACATCCTTTCCGTGTGGGGATATACCTTTAAAGATAAAATATATATTTTTCTTTCTAAAAAGATTCCAACCTTTTTTTAAGATATCTATTGTATCTGCGACCACAGTTTCTATGGGTAATTAATTCCACATTTTAAGTGCCCTTACTGTAAAGACAGGAAAAAACTTGGCACAAAGCCAAAAATAGCGCCCCACCTTTGAACAAAATAAGTGAAGAAGGTGTAATAAAATTGATTTGATCACAGCCAGAGTAACACACTGACATGTTTCTCAAAGTGTGACAGGTCACTCAAAACACTTAATTTTTATATGCTTAGCGAACATCCCGTAACATCCCGTTTTCGCGCTGCATATTCATACGTGATGACGTCACAAGGGTCATCACATACTAAAAACAACAATAACTTTATTTAAATGAACATACGCATTGAATCATAAAAAAAACAATTAAACACAAAATAGCAGCTAATTCAAACTAATTTGGATTGCTATAATTTAAAAACAATCTAATAATAAGCCTAATTAAAGTGTTTAAAAATAATTGTAATAAATTATCCTGAACAAATGACTCATCCCATATCATCAGTGCAACAAACATTACAATTCTGTGCAATGATTTGCAACCACTGTCATTGACCTTGAGGTATATGTCCAGAGGGGGATACATGTTAAATGACAAAGATGCATAAATCCGCCTTAGTAAGCAATATTTGGCTAAATTATAAGATATATAGCAGTTCCTCCTATGGACAATATCCCAATTCCTGACTAATATATATCAGAGTCAAAATAGTATATATATGTGTCTGTGCAAAAATGAACTAAGGAACATACATTAAATGTTCTACTACAAACTTGCATGACGTTTTGGACACATTGTTGTATGTTTTGAAACAGGGTGATTCAGGTCCCCCTTTCTAATGAGTCTAAGGCCACGCTTATAGTGCCGGCGATGTGACGTCGCCCGAAAACAAGTACATTGCCGCCGCGTGCGCTTATAAAGAGCGCAACGGCGACAGAGCGACGTCGCGGAAACTGGAAACCGGCAACATTTGATTTTTCAAGGGCTGTTGCGCCACGTGACGGCCCTTGAACAAATCAAATTGCCGGAATTCCGCGACCCCGCCGCCCGGCGAAACATAACTTTCGCCGGTAGCGACGGTGACGTCACCCGCTTTGTTGCCATCGACGGCACTATAGGCACGTCCTAAGGTGTTCCTGTATTCTCTGTTTAAGGAGACGTATAGTACGTCCAACATATTGCTTACCACAGCCACATGTAAGAAGGTATATAACAAATCGAGTATCACAATTGATAAACGACTGAATACCATAACTCTTACCTGTGACTGTGGAAGCAAATCTAGTGGATGTTTGCATAGTCAAACAGGTGACACAATGACCATGTTTGAAAGTAACTTTAGTTCTACTGACCAAGTTGATTTTCTCTTGGTCAAACATGCTAGGCGACAAATAGTTGGCCAATGTCTTGGCCTTACTAAAAACAAATCTCGGTCCATCAGCAACCAATGGGCCAATCACGGGGTCGAGCTGTAAGATCTTCCAATGTTTTTTAACAATAGTTTTTATTTGCTCTGACTGAGCACTAAATTGTCTTATAAATAAAGGAAGTGAAACAAGAAAAAGGGGGAGCGAGGGGTTACAAGACAATCAGAGGTCTAGAATACACACATCCAAACCACCAATGGGGCTGGGTACACCAAGGGGGGGAGGAGGGGATATAAATCAATAGTTCACGATACTCACACGGCCAATGCTTTGGGATGACAGCTGTCAGCATGTAAAAAGGTTTTTCGTGAATTTGGTTCCTAAATATATCCATGTGAATATTGAAACCCAAATCAACGTACAGTAATAAATCCAAATATTTAACATGTTGAAGGTGATACTTCAACTACTGATACTTACTATAAAGAACCCTTTCCTTTGTTGCGGGTGAAATTTCCTTTCCTCCAACCTTACGGGATGACCCTGTGTCCTTTGTACTGCCATAGGGATGAATAGTTCTTTTGAAAGCTGCTTATATTATATAGGCGTGCGTGAATATATGTGTATAAAGTTACTATATCTCCTCTTAGTTGTATGTATGTATGTCTGTCTTTATTTAAATAGCGCCATTAATGTACATAGCACTTCACAGCATTAATACAGGTGACAATCATATACATAACAAATAACACATAAAGGGAAGAAGTGTTTCAGACATAAAAGTGACATTTAAGAAAAGGAGTCCCTGCTTCGAAGAGCTTACAATCTAATTGGTTGGTAGGAAAAACGTGTGTTTGCAAGGGGCCATAGTTTATATATGAGGTGTAAATTATCAGCCATGGATCTACTCATATGCTTTCTTAAGCAGGTGTGTTTTAAGGTGGTTCTTAAAGGTGGATAGAGAGGATGCAAGTCGGATATTGAGGGGAAGGCAATTCCAGAGGTGTAGGGCAGTCAGTGAGAGAGGTTTAAGGTAGGAGAGGGCTTTAGATACAAAAGGGATAAAGAGAAGACATCCTTGAGCAGAACGCAATAGTCGGGATGGAGTATAGCGAGAAATTAGGGTGAGATGTAAGGAGAAGCAGAAGAGTGTAAAGCTTTAAAAGTGAGGAGCCTCTTTTCTAATGTAAACAAATCTAATTTCGCTAGCTTGTCCTCATAAGTCAGATTATCCACCCGCTTTATATAAGTTCTACTTATGCACATGATAGAGAGTCCAGGTAAATGCAGAAAATATGCACAAGAGAAAAAATGGCACAGTGCAAAAAAAAAAATGAAAGCTCTCACTATAATAACACAGTACAAAAGATTCGGAAGGCAAAGAATGTACAAGTTCTACAAGGGGGGGGGGGGGCAGTGTTTTTGGTCTAGCCACTTCTGGCCCATTCCCACAACTCCAAAAATGGAATATGGTACTCCCCTTTCAGTGAATACAGTCAGTAGATCCTCGGTTTGGACCTCTCTGCAGCAGCGATCACATATTAAATAGAACAATCATTGACAGAGCTCTGTGTTGAAATGTGTTCTTTAGCATATAGTTCCAGTATAATTATTTTTCACTGTTTATTACACTCTGTGGTTATGCTAGCTCAGGGGTGGCCAACTCCAGTCCTCAAGGGCCACCCACAGATCAGGTTTTTCCTGTAGAACAAAATGTAAGTGCGTAAAATTTTAGTTTGTTCTAAAACTGACTGTAAAGCATTGCGGTTAAGTCGAGGCGTGCATTTACTTTAAAAAAATTATGTTTTTAGGATATCCCTGCTTCAGCACAGATGACTCAATAAGTGGCTCAGTCAAAGACTGACCCACCTGTGCTGAAGCAGGGACATCCTTAAAACTTGACCTGTTTGTGGCCTTTAAGAACTGGACTTGGCCACTCCAGTGTTAGATTTTGAACTCTGGAGAAGGCTTGCAATCGAGATGGAACTCATGAAAGGAGAAAGAACAACGGAGAGAACCAAAAGTGCAGACCAATGGGACGTTTATAAAAGTAGAAAAAACTACAATATATGTACTCACAATGTGTTCAATAAAAACAGGCACATCTGAATAGAAAGTGAATCCCTGCGCTTCTCCCATAGGGATAGCAATCAATGGGGGGAACATATATATATATCTTAGTAAATAATATTTATATATATATATATGGTGTAAATACCTATAAGAAAAAGGAGACTTTTGGTATACATCCTTTGATCAAATAATGCCAAGCCTGCTAACCACGTCAAGGTAAGTCTCTTTAGCAGGTCCCACGTAAATGCATACTAGTGTTATTTGAAATAAGCCCAGAAGGGGTTAAAATATCAAAGCATATGCTTGTATAACCTAGTGCAATTACAAACTGGTATATACCAGTACAGATACTCACATGTAAGTGAAGTGAAATAAGGGGACCTTGCTAGGAGATTATATACCTAGAAGAGGAGGGGCTGGCCTGCCACAAACTGCTCAATAAGCAGTTGCAGGTGATTGGCTAAATATATTCAATTACACCATAGTAGTGTTGCCCTCTAGGAGCGTGCTGCAAAGGA
>WSYH01008380.1:0-29396 GCA_036426205.1 Ascaphus truei | reverse complement strand
GGGGGGGGGGGGGGGGGGGGGGGGGGGGGGGGGGGGGGGGGGGGGGCTGGAGGGTGCGGCGGCAATTAGGATCATGTGACAGGGGCGATGTGAGCGGAGCGGCGTCCATTACGTGACGTCACTTCCGTTTCACATTTCGACCCACATCATCCAGTTTTATCCCATCAGAGGTGCCACTAAAGAAGTTTCACTTCAAAAAGGTGGATAGTGTAATACTGTCAAACAGTGTGATATAAATATATATAAAGAGCTGCCAAATTCCTACTTATAAACACAGTAGGAAAAGGAGCATAAGTGCCAGTCTGGAATTATAGTATATACCGGTCTTGTGAGTGAACTGATTTTAGTTTGTGTGGAATTAAACCTGTACTTTTTAAACTATGGAGCCCGCGCTGTCCCTTTTTGTTTAAAGGTGTCAAGGAAGGTGGTTGCTCCTGAGGATAGCCGTCCGGGTGTTCCAGTGTTTCATTTTTATTTAAGGTTTTATTTCTTTCAATTCTTGGCTTTCCCTTCCTATTGTTTTTTCCTTGTGTTTCTCATACCCATTTCCCTTTTTCCTTGTCATTTATGTTTTTGGTTTGTGGGTTTCTCCTGTATTGTTTACAATTGGTATTTAGTACACTACAGTATACTAGTCACTCTCCTCTAATTTATTTAGTTAGAACACACACTGATCTATCACTTATCTGGTGCAGTGATTATATGTTTTTGTTTGTATGCGTCTCTAATTTACACAGAATTTTGCAGACACAAAAGGGTTTCGGTTCAATGCAAACCAAAGTATTTGCTACACTGCATCATTGTTTGCGCCTGCTTATTCCAAATGGGAGAAAAACAAATCCATAGATACCATGGTCTCTACCACGACATGAACAAGGTCCACGAATTCTGCCTCAGAACGCAAAAAACTCTTTAAAAGGATTAAACCAGTCCTCAAGGCCTGCCGACAGGTCAGGTTTAAGGATACTCCTTCAGCACAGGTGGCTGAGTCATTGACTGAGCCATCTATGCTGAAGCAGGGATATCCTTGAAACCTTACCTGATGGTGGCCCTTGAGCACTGCACCAGATAAGTGATAGATCAGTATGTGTTCTAACTAAATAAATTAGAGGTGATTGACTAGTATAGTTGGCCACCACTACGAAGGGGGAGGGTTGCGCGGGCTTCCCGCCCCCCCCCCCCCATGTTGGCTCATTTACCTCCCAACATCGCTGTCCTGAGCTGTGCAGTGCTGACCTGCCAGTCACAGCCCCGACCGGCAGCCGTGCCTGACCGACAGGTCAGCCAGCGCCGCAAGGATTACACTCTTGAGGCACACAGGATTATTTATATAAAGAACTACACAGATAAAAAATAAATAAATGTAAAAAATAGCGTCAGGCCGTACCTTACGTAAAATGACAAGTATTCAATCGTTTACATCAACGTTTCCGTCCCTCTCGGTTTTGAGAAAGGTCCCAAGTGTGAGCGCAACATCGATGTAAAGGTCGTTTCATTTAGCATAGGGGATATACTGTATATCCCTGCAGCATTCACCAATGCTGTTTACAGTTGACCACATTGTCATTTTTCTATCCTTCACTAGGGCGACCATATACTGTATGTCCCGGGGAAAATCAAGACAAAAATTTCACGCTGGCGCCCATATAACCATGACAGCGGCCCAAAAAGTGGGGACAAAGGCCCATGTGTACACCGGGGACTGTCCCAGCTAGACCAGGACGTCTGGTCACCCTATACTTTGCCCATATTGTGAGTGCTCATCCTCATTTAATTAAATACATACACACTATGTGTAAACTGATTTTTAACGCGTGTATTTTACACATATACATATTGTGACAACTCATCCAAATTGCAGGGTCTATTCTCTCACATGAAAGGCAGGAAATGTAGGGTTTGCTTAGCAGATTTATTATAAACAGGGCACAAAATAGAAACCAGAACAAAATACTTAACTCCTCTCCGGAGCGCTAACACTTTGTTAACTACTTTCTCTAAGCTAGTAAGCCATGTCTGTCTCTCTCTGTCCCCTTTATAAAAGCGGCAGCCCATTAACTAGTCCCCGGGGCAGGAGAAAGGGCACAAGCCTAGGAAGGTGCTGGGTCCTAAATACCTCCCTTCAGGCACATCACAATATACTCGTACGTACGTGTTGCATGCGTGTGATGATGGCACATGCGTGTGTACATGTGCGCGATGAATGTGCTTAATACTTTGTTTACTTTTGCACTTTATTGATGTGTTTCACCTGGTGGGCACAGATTACACGCACACACTACGCTCTCTGTGCGAAAATTCCCTGCAGTGGCCAGAAAAGTCGGGACCCAGGACAAAAACGGCTAAACCTACGAAAAGGCTCCTGCGGTGAGCAGAAACAGGGATTGTTTGGTAATATGCGATTCTCATTAAATCAGGTATATTCACTCTCAAATATCCACACACCCAGTAGATGGCTATACTATGTGTGCAAGGTACACACACTGATTTACAAAGTAAAGTCATCTACGAATAAAACTTTTATTGGTTGGTTAAAGCAGCAATGCATATTGTCGGGCCGGTGAACGAACTACTTTAGGCTGGTATTAGACTAAGCACTGGCTTGCTTGCAGCCACGCGTGAGGCAATGATAAATACCTGTCTTCCTATGACAGATTATCCAGTGCCGACGCGGGCGCGCACGGCAGACAGTGTTGGCGCGGCTGCTGTGTGCAAATACAAAGAAATTTGTATTTTCGATCGGCTGCCGTGTCATGTGACACTGTGAGCCAATCACAGTGCGGCCTACCGTTGTGACGCCATGGCCACGCCTCCTAGCAGCGCACGTCACCGCTTGGTCTATAGGCACTAATAGCATGCGACACGCCGTGCATGCGCGCCTGCACTTACAAGATAACATGCTTTAGGCTACGTCCTGGCAGCGCGTGCACAAACTACAACCGTGATTGGCGGTCTGTAAGGGAGCTCTAGGGGAGCGTGGGGGGCTGGGCCATGATGGGGGGGGCCATGGCGGGGCATCTGACCTTCCATTGGCACACGCCGAGCACGTGAAGCGTACGCGTCACAGCGGCCACTGGGGACCTGGCCTCATGCAGCGGTCAGAAGCATAAAGGAAATGTTAGTGAAGGAAAAAAAGCCAGAAGATAAAGAAATTGATACTACTGTATACATAGCCTCACTTTTTTTTGTCATAAGAAAGACGCGGACCGGGTTATTCCAAAATATTCTGCACTCCCGGGCACAAAAGGGGTTTGTTTGTTTGTTTGTTTGCTGGACAAAGTTAGAAACAAGCATCAGGCAATAAATAGCATGTTTCCCATGTAAGCCACACGCAGCAAGACCCTGACAGGTTAGTACTGGAAATGTTTACTTACCAAACGTGTAGTTGTGTTACAAGGAACCAGGAGTTGAGTGTATCTGGCATGGTGCATTCTGCATCGCAAAAGAAACACAAGAGACATTCTGTATTACTAGCAGCTCACACCCTTTTTATAATACAACCAGTCACAGAATATTTAGAACAAAAAGCAGCTATGAGATAATTTACTTCCCGAAATCTTATTTTTCTGTCCTCCACTTCTACTGGTGGGTGTAACTAAGCTGCTACTTGTAGAATGAAATGTACAATAGCAGAGATGGAATAACACAAAAAACATGCAGCTTTTGTTACCGGTTTCTTAACTACATTATATTTGAAAGGGCCAATAAATAAAATAAAACAAAGTGTGTGTAAAAAAAAAAAAAATTAATCAAAATTCAATCAAAGCAAAAAGTCTATTGAACAAAACACATTAGGACCTTCCTCAGGGTTCCATTGCTTAGAGTGCCATCTGTTCTGAGATATATATCTATATATATATATATATATATAGCAACTGTAAATATTCCTGTATATTCATTTGCATGTCTTAGACAGGTCTGCCACCCTGTCTTTCACCATTATCACCCAGCACACAGCACTTCCACTGCAGCAAGGGATTCTGGGAAATGACATGCACACACAGTGCCACCTTTTATCTCATGCTCACATTACATGAGCAACCCTTAGCCAATGCATGCTGCTTTAGACACAGCTTTTAAGCAAGGGCTTGGGAGATGCAAAGCCAGTAAACCCACTCACAGACATGTTTCAACCTTGATGGGCATCATCAGAGTGAGCTTGGTTGCTGAAATTTGCTCAAATGAGATAAGCGTCCGTAATCACCACACTTATTAAGGTTATGGTGGGTTAAGCTGTGTGCTGGGTGATAATGGTGAAAGACAGGGTTGCAGACCTGTCTAAGACATGCAAATGAATATACAGGAATATTTACAGTTGCTTTATGCTTTACTGTGGAGGGTTTTAGTCACTTTTTTTACCCACCATAACCTTAATATATATACAGGCATACCCCGGTTTAACGACACTCACTTTAAGTACACTCGCGAGTAAGGACATCTCGCCCAATAGGCAAATGGCAGCTCGCGCATGCGCCTGTCAGCATGTCCTGCACAGCAATACCGGCTCCCTACCTGTACTGAAGCTGTGCGCAAGCGGGGAGACTATAGAGCTTGTAATAAATGCGTTATTTACATCAGTTATACACGTATATGATGATTGCAGTACAGTACATGCATCAATAAGTGGAAAACTGGTAGTACTTCACTTTAAGTACATTTTCGCTTTACATACATGCTCTGGACCCATTGCGTACGTTAATGCGGGGTATGCCTGTATGTATATATATACAGTATATATACAGTATATATACAGTATATATATATATATATATATAGAGAGAGAGAGAGAGAGAGAGAGAGAGAGAGAGAGATATTATTTTTAATGAAAATTTGAGCAATTCCACGTGTCACAGTAGATTATCACATTTATGAATTATTTGATAATCTAATAAATATTCTTCGGAATTGGTCTCGGCGTGATAACCTCATCACGTGTATAGTTACAAAATGGTATTTAGCGAAAGAGAGAAGCACGTTATGAAGCGCGTGGGAGAGCAACAATTAGGGTCCAGAACGCCGACATAAATGTTTCCTGATAAAAGGACGATCGCTAGGAGGACCGAAAAATCTATTGGTATTGTTCAGGAGTGGGAGCAGCACATTATCGATTAATGCAATCAGACCGTGGCGTTCTCATCACTGGGAGCACGTTTCAGCAGGAGGAGGGCATTTTGAACATACACTTTGAACTCAAACATTATACTGTAGTAATTTCAGATTAGATTATAACAGTTTAAAACATTTACGAGCTACGAAGAAAAACTCCAATTTCTAGTTTAATGAACATGAACCTCTCGCAGTGTATCTGGGACTTGATGACATAATACAGTGACGTCAATTTAGTTAACATCAGTTGATTGTCTATGTGGACAGGTCCTCCTGGGTCCCCCTTCGTTCCCTTACCTTCCGCTGCGGCTCAGACCGGCAGCGGAGGCGAAGGAGAGTGTGGGGTGGGCTGCGGTAGAGTGCGAGCAGTCAGGATGGCGAGCGGGTTCGCGGCGGCTCCCGTTGCAGAGCGCCACCATATTGCAATTGGCCGCAGTACAGCCTGGGGTAACGGTGGCCATCTTAGAGAGTACTGCGCTGGGGAACTACATCACCCAGCAGCCCCTGGGGCTGCAAGGTCACCTGGTGCCACACAGCCAATAGGGCTGAAGCAATCCCCTGTTCCCTGACATACATTTGGCGCGCTGAGACCACACCAGTCGAAGATGGAACACGGAAGGGTGAGGGTGTAGGTGCAGGGCATCAGTAAGCCCCTGCACTAGGCCAGAGACCCCAGCTAACAGAGTTAAGTAGATTAGGTTAACTACAAAATAAAAAAAATACATGATCAAAGTCCGACCTTGGTTAAATTCCTATTGGGCGAAAGGCCCATCCTATATTTATTTAGATCCAGAGGAAAAAAAATGTAAAAAAATAAAAAACTGGCCAATTATGTCTCATACGGCAAATAAATACCTTGGGACCAATAATAATCAGATTTCTCCCTGGAACAACACCTTTTCTATGTTTAACGAACTCAGCATATCCCTGTATACCTTTCTACAGCAATATCTAACCTTTACTTGAAGTTATCTGCGATGTCTACCATCATACTCTCCATGGGTAGTAAATTCAACTTTAAAACTTCTATTTCTGTAAAGATCCCTTTCCAACCCTCCTGCTGGTGGAATCTTTAATTTCCGTGGATGCTTCGGTGTCATTGTATGTTTACTTCCCTTCCATCCTTTCCCATTTTAATGCAAGAGAAGATCTTGTTTGCCTTTGCAGCTACTGCATGACATTGGGCACTATTGCTAAACCTGCTTTTTACAAGCACTCCTAAATCCTTCTCCATCAAGGATTCCGCTAATGTATCCCATTTCATTTGTAAGTTGCCTGTTTATTCTTGTTTCCCAAATGCATAACCTTATATTTATCTGTATTAAACCTCATCTGCCATTTACCTGCCCACATTTCTAGTCTCTCCAATTCCTTCTGGAGAGAAATTACATCCTGCTCTGATTCTACTACCTTACACAATTTAGTAAAACATCCATCTATTGGAGTGGAGACTACATGCAACTAAAGTGGTTAAATGAACACTAATCTAGTGATCAGTTCAGAGAAATGGCCCTGAGGGAATGACAAACACTATCTTATTATTAACTCTGGGTACACAGAACTATATCCATTGATTTGGTAATTTTGCTCCTCTCTTGAGTAACATCAGACTGATATTGAGAGGACGAATTTTAAAGATTTTTTAATTGTCTTGCGATCACTTTATATTTTACTAGAGATCCAATTAAAAGTTGCTTCATAATTCCTTCATAATACTTACCTTTAGTTCTAAACTATAGTTGTAGTTGTAATGGATTTCAACTACAATAGGCTTGACCTTAAAAACAACAAATCCAGATACAACTCAAGTCACTAAACCTAACAACTAATTTCCCAACCACAATGCACAAACCTAAAATCTCACAACCATTCCATGCTAGACTGGATTCTCTCCCCTAGTCCCAGCAGAATCCAATCCTCTTGCATCCTACCTGACATTTTCAGTGACCATGCAATTGTTCACTGTGTAAGGAAAATCAGACCCCCTCAATCAAGCCCTAAAGTTCTCCTCACTAGAACATTTAGAAACTTTAACCCACCACAGTTTCTGGCTGATCGTACCCACTGCCCTTGGTACAGAATTGACTTAATTCCCGACCCCGTTTCTGCACTCGACTATTTCCAATCCAAGTTCTTACAACTCTGTGATACCCACGCTCCACTACGCAGAATAAGAGTAAGGGGGGGCCACCTTCCGTGGGTTACAACTGACCTTATAGTGCTCTACCATCTTAGGGATGCCTTGTGGAAAAAGTATAAAGTAACTGGTACTACCAAGGATCTTAATCACTACAGATGCCTGCGGAATATGTGCACCATGCAAACAAGACACGCAAAGGCACAATATTACTCTGAGAATCTTCGCCAGAATACATTAAACCAGCAAACATCTGGAACGTCAACAACAATATATTCCAGCCTTCTTGCCATCAACAACCAAGTAATATCATTAAGGAGGATATTACTCTGACAAATCCCACTGACATTGCAAATGCATTCAATGATTACTTTGTGGGGTGTGCTACTAAGTTATTAGTGAAAGGCAACACTAACTACAAACATTAACTTCATCCTGGGAATAGCCCTATAGCACTACCCTCTCCCAACACTGCCCACTATTTCTCCCAGTATCTGAAGTGGAGATTACACAAGCCCTCCTCTAATTAAAACTAAGCAACCAATGTGGACCTGACCTACTGCAATCAAAGTTCCTACAACTTGGTGCCCCAGCCATTGCCAAACCGCTTGCCTCCCTAATCAACTCTTTTTTGGCTGCAGGCCATATTCCTAAAACCTGGAAAACTGCTAGTTGTCCCAATCTTTAAAAGTGGGGACAAAAACACTGTCTCAAACTACAGGCCAATCTCTCTTCTCCCAATACTATCCAAAGTCATGGAAAAAGGTGTTCACTCTCAATTAAGAATATTACTGTACAAAGACAAATTGCCACAGCCAATTCCAATCTGGCTTTCGCCCCAAACACTCCATGGTAACTACCCTCCTTAAGGTTTGCAATGAGATCCAGTGTGGAATGGAACAACTTACTGGTACTGGTCCTAGATTTTGCAAAGGCTTTTGATACTGTTGATCATGTTAACTTGCTAAACAAACTCCAGTGCCCTGGAATAGGGAAACATGCTTTAAACTGGTATCATTCCTACCGATCAGGTAGATCCCAACATGTGCCCATCAGGCTCTAACTCAACCCCTTGGATACCACCTTTTACATCTGTTCTGGGCCCCCTACTCTTCTCAGTGTTCATCAATGATCTTCCTACAGCTTGTAAGGGAGCTTAAATACACATGAATGCGGATAATAATCTTATATGCACACAGCCGTAGCCTCTCCGACCTTGAACACATACTTCAATCTGACTTTTTGAGATTTGAAAACTGGATTCCCAAAACAAACTGTTTCAAACACGGACAAGACTATAAAAATGGTATTTGGGACCAAGCTAAATTTCTAAAGCTTCCAATGAATGAACTCCAGATCAGAACCAACTCTAATACCATCCTAGTCCCTGTTACTAGATTTAAATACTTGGGCATATGGTTTGACTCCCATTTAACAATTGGGTTGCATATTGATACCCTGACATTCAAAACCTATTCCAAACCAAGTGTACTTTATAGGAACACATCCTCCCGAAGTCTGCTGGTCAGAAAGCGCATCGCACAGCAGATGCCAATGCCAATTATAGACTATGGGGACATACAGTCGTATATCACACAACACACCAAACTCACATTAGCAAACGTGATACCCTCTACAATTCAATATGCTGCTTTGTCCTCCAATGTAACTAAAACAAATCACAGCGAAATGCTCAAAGAACTCGATTGGTCATGACTTGAGTTTAGGTGCAAAGTTCATCTTTCCAGTCTTGCCTTCAAATACTTTCTGGGTAAGCTACCCGCCTATCAGAACAAGCTCCTCACCCCTACCACATGCAGTACTTATCTGAGATCTGACTCCAAAAAACTGTTGATGGTCCCACGGTTCAACAAAGTATCCGGCCGCTCCTACTTCTCTTACTGTGCATCTCACAAATGCAACAGCCTACTTAATACTCACAGCCACCACCAGTCTAAGTTCTTTCAAAACTAAAGTGGTCTCACATTTTAATCTAGTCTGTAACTGTTACATATGTCCATAACATATTATCTCTTACTGTGCATGCAATATCTTGTATATAATGTATAACCCTGTTCACTTAATGCAACTATGTATTTGTAACCATGAATTATTTGTCATCATAACTCTGTGCCCAGGACATACTTGAAAACGAGAGGTAACTATGTATAAGTTCCTGGAAAACATTTTATAAATAAATAAATAAATAACAAGTGCAAAATACAGTGCTTGTTCTTGTTGATGTATTTGTTCCGATTCCTGCGTGCACCTGAACCTCTCTGCTTCTCTCTCTTGAATACTAAACTAAATCAGCCGAGCAACAGTCGTTTCATTAAATTGCTTTGTTAAATACTCACAAATAATCTACTCATCCTGGTAAAAAGTGGAAAAAGGAGGATGAATGGTGCTTTAAAGACCACGGCTACCAAACAATGGAAGAGCCGCCATCATTCACTGCTGTGCTTGCCAAAGCTGTACCCCAACATGCCCCATGTATACTCTGCCAAGCATTGTGGGGCACAACATCAGGAAACCGTGCAATGGCTGCCAGCTCCACTTCCGGCGAGGTTCTTGGTTGGACTCAGTCTTCCTCTGACCAGCTGCTGTGAATCGGTGACCTGCGGTTCACTGGTGCTGGCATGTAACATTTTTGGAGCCTGTAGGCCAGGTGTGGCCAACTCCAGTTCTCAAGAGTCACCAACAGGTCAGGTTTGAAGGATATACCTAAGAAACGCATAGGATTTAAATATACTATTTTAATAGATATTTTTTGGTCGCATTATCTGTTTCCAGTATCCCGAGACAGTGTTCGGGTGTTTGACTTGCGAGTCACGGCCCCTCCAGTGACATAACGCGGAAGTGCGGGCGATCAGAGGGGAACTGTCACTACTAGTCACTAGGCACTCTAAGTGTGTTCTCGAGTGATATGTATTCATTGGTATCCAGCTTTTGAGTCTATATGGACTATTATCACGCTGTATGCGTGCATTAGAGACTAGTCTTCGTCCAATACACACACGGTGTGTTTGCTGCACCGAGAGAGTTTCACCTGTTCCGCATCCGGTGACCTGATTACCATCGACGGCGGGGAGCGGTTTTCGGATGAGAAGTACAACCCGTTTGACCTATTGTGCCAGTTGCCACCACTCTGAGGGGTTAAGACGACATCTGGAGACCACCCGGGACCACTTACCAGAGGGATCCATACTTGTAGGCAGTTCCAGTGTTAGCTGTGTGGTAATCTCGTGTAATGCACACGAAATTGCAATTGATCTACCATTTTTATGTACGCAGAATACTTACCTTTATTTTTATATAAGCGCTGTTTATATACTTCACTATTTGCGTTTTTGCGCTGTTGTTTTTGTCTGATTCCCTAGTTTCGTGAGGGTGCTGAGCCACTCTCTATATACAGCTGCAGACGCTCTTTGAGATTTCTCACGGTTTTGTATGGTTTAGTTATATCCATTTTTATACTTTCACATTTTTAAAGGTATATGGTATAGCAATATTGCTTTGTTCACTGTAGACATTGGTCATGATCACAATTTAGTTGGTTGTAGCTGGGCACTTTATTTCTTTTTATCACTGAAGGATATCCCGGGTTCAGCACAGGTAGCACAACCAAAATGACGATGCCATAGATTGAGCCACCTGTGCTGAAGCTGGGATATCCTGAAAACCTGACCTGTTGGTGGCCCTTGAGGACTGGGAGTTGGCCACCCCTTCCCTAGGCGATGTAAGCAAAGGTAAGTCCAATAGACTTTGAGTTGGTGAAATAAGTAATGGATTTTATTCTGCAGGGGACCAGCAACATAGTAGTAGTAGGCAAACAGAGCACAGCCTGATGACATCCAGAGTAGGAAGAAGATGAGAAAAAATCCCAGGCACACTCCAAAATAAGCAGATCAATTTAATTGCAAGCTAATGCCATAACAAGGGCTTCATGCAAAAAGCACTTTATCAACATAGGAGGTTTCCAAAAGACAGCCCAGCACATAAACACACACACACGTTTCCCTTTTTCCTGATCAGAGACAGCTACCGGAGATCTGTAACCCAGCCTCAGCACAGGCAGCAGACAGTGTGTTCTGGCTGTCTTGGCTTTATAAAGCCCTTCCTGACGGGCTTCAGCTGTTCTTGTTAATCCCCTGCCTTGACCCGGCAAGGGTTAACCCCTCACTGCCCGAAGCACAAGAGCCTTGACTGGTAGGCTCACTCTCGCTACAGAGCCCTTCAGATTCTCTATCCCGCTCCTCCCGCACCCCCCCCCCCCCCACAAGTAAACAAAAATTACTCACTTTCAAAGAATTCATCGTAATCTATTCTTTCCACGCAGCATGTGTACATACGCAAGCCAGCAATTTTAATTTTCTGTTAAGAGGGAAATAAAAAAAACATAATTTAAAAAACATTAAATGAGCACATACCCAATTTGATATAATCTTTACTAGCTCTGCTGTCTGCGCAGAAGCACAGGCTGTAATACAAGTGAGACGAATCTCAGCACGTAACAGGGATTAAGTACCCGTTTCAAGATCTGACCTGAAATCATTCTGAAATGTTCCAGGGAAAAGGAATTAAACACCAGCAGTGGTGGGAGAGTGGAGACTAAAAACGGTTGGGAAATAAAATGACAAAAGTCCTGGAAAGTCTTCGCAAAGAGCTTGACAGTGATTTGTGAGATATATGGACACGTCTGAAATTGTTTATTATTTTTACTTATTAGTTTAACTAAAATGTAAAAAAAAAAATTGCTGGTGAATGTAAGAAACAGACGATCACTAGGCCAATAGGAAGCTGCATCGCCAGCTAACAGATAGAAGCTGCAACACCGTCCCCAACCAATAGGAAGTCGCAACACCATCCCCAACCAATAGGAAGCCGCAAATTATTTTTTTCAATGCATCAAAGTTGCTTAGTCGCAAACATGCAGCAATATACAATGTTAGATTTGGAGATCTGCTCCCAAAGACAGCTCATGGTCCCATGGTTCAACAAAGTATCTGGTCACTCCTCCTTTGAACTCCCTTCATATCTTAGGGACACTACCCACATGCTGCAGACAATCAAGGACATTCAATGGCAATCACATTTTTATTTAGTTACAGCTGATGTCACATCACTTTACACTGTTATCGACCACGTTCAGGGTTGTGATGCTGTTGGCCAATTTTTAGATAATGATCCATCTATCACATCATCAGTAAAATCATTTATTACCACAGGCATTCAATTCATACTCTCTCACAATTATTTTAATTTCAATGATTTATATTATTTACAGATATGTGGCACCGCCATGGGTACCAGGTTTGCTCCAAGTTATGCAAATTTATTTATGGGCAGTTGGGAAAATCAATACATCTGGTCCAACTGTCCATTTGGAGCGAACCTGGTCCTATGGCGGCGCTACATAGATGACATTATTTTTATTTGGTCTGGGTCACTAGAGGAGCTGGACAGCTTTCAATTGTACATGAATAATAATCCATTTAATTTAAAATTTTCATTTGTTTCTAGTAATATTTCTGTAGAGTTTTTAGATTTAGTTATATACATTCACAATAATACTATTCATACCAAAACTCATTTCAAAAAAGTTCAGGCCAACAATTATCTACATGCCAACAGTCATCACAACCCTGCGTGGATCGATAACATCCCCAAAGGCCAATTTATCAGGCTCAAAAGAAACAGTTCCACACCAGAAGCATTCCATACACAAGCACAGGACCTCCGAGATAGATTTATTAATAGAAATTATTCATCTAACCATCTCGACAAAGTCATCTCTGAGGTTGAAGCAATAGACAGATCAACCCTTCTTCAATACAAACCCAAATCATCCAATACACATATCCAATTACCATTTATCACACAATTTAATCAAATGGCACCAGGAATCAAGAAGATTATTCAAAAATATTGGCCAATCCTGAGAAAAGACCCTGATCTATCTAAAATACTTCCACTAAAACCTAAAATAATATTCACTAAAGCACCTAACATAGGCCAAAGGCTAGCTCCCAGCTGTCCACTCAGATCCAACAGTCGATTCCAAACAAATACAAACAAAAAAGTTACAATAGGGTATTTCACATGTAATACATGCACAGCATGTAGTTTCAGCTCCAAACAAACCACCTTCACATCTACTCAAACTTCCAAACAATATATAATACAACAACACATCACATGTAAAAGCACAAATATAATTTATCTCCTTGAATGTCCTTGCGGTCTGCAGTATGTGGGTATGACCACTAGACCGATTAAGCGTCGGTTCTACGAACATATTTATAACATCAAAAAAGGCCTGGATACACATAGCGTATCGAGCCATTTCCTCCAAATGCATGACAAAAACCCAAAAGGTTTAAAATGTGTAGCGATAGAGGCAGTCACGACAAACTGGCGTGGTGGAAATAAGGGAGGGGCATTAGGCAAAAGAGAATCCTTTTGGATCTACGAATTAAAAACACTCACCCCTCTTGGGCTCAATATTGAATTCGATCTGAAACCTTTCCTTCTGGACAGATAAATTATCCATCCAACAAATAGAATATTATATCTTCATTATACAGGACTATGGCATAGCATATTATTATATTTGAATTTATTGATTATCACAGGAGAATCACTCTATATATATATATATTTTGTAAATAGCACATATTAGTTATATATACAATAAGACATAAGATTGGTGTCCACTTGAAATTAATATTGTATTAGCCATATATATTTTCACTGATCACAGCATACATATTTGTATGCACTTTAAGTAACTCACATAATCACTTGGTCACCATTGCACAATTGCTTTTTTCATTATATAAATTAATTTTTACAATAGACACACGTTATTAAGTTTATAAAACTTCACGCAAATCACATATATACATATTTGATTTAATCCATAATTACACAACATCATCACAACATTACTCAATGTATGGGAACATATATTTGTATATGTACACAGCACCATCACATTTTTCATCCATTACAAGGGTATATATATTTTTCTTCATTATTCATATGATCTACTGTTGAGGTTATTGTATATTCTGCTCAACATGCTTCTTACATAGGGTTCACAACTGTTGTTTGACGATATCAATAGTGATTCTGATATTGGGCTATACATTTCCTATGTTTCATAGTTATTATTTAAGTCTTCAGAAAGTGTAAATTTTATTATTACCATTTGAAATGTATAACTTGTCTTTTCATGTTCTGTGTTTGTATTTGTGTATATGTTTTTGTTTGAGACGCTGAGAGTCCCAAAGCATACATCTGCGCATGAGCAAAGATATTTTGGTGTACTGCACCTTTAATCCGGGACTACATATATCGGGACATACAGGGACTACTTTTTCATACTACGTTTACCCCTGAGGAAGAAAGCAAGACTTTCGAAACGCGTAGGGTGTCTCTGAAAGGTCCTCCATACTCGGTGGTGAATCCTGTCCCCCTTGGAACTTGCTGGCAGATGTCCGTTGGCTGCCGAATCCGGGCGGATATCCATCCGCATCCACAAACAGCTCCGTTTGGCGCGCTTTCTACAGCCGAGCAGGAAGGGATTACCATTCCCCAGCAGACACGAGATTCTTCCGTGTCCACGGCGCATAGAGGCAGAAGCTCCAACCAGAGGTAGCAGGCACTACCCACGGTGCACTACATACGTGTGAGCCCAGCAGTCCGGTGCAGCAGCAGCAGCCTTCCATAGAGGGGATACTCTTAAATATCCACTGCTTGAACCCTTCTTACTTTTGGTAAGCAGGTACCCCCACCTGAGTTGGAGTGTCCTAACATTTTTATATTTTATGTATTATATGTATTTTTAATGATATGCTTTATTAAATGTGTTTGTAATTAGTAACCTGTTGTTCTCAGTGTCCGTCTCATGTTAAATGTTTGTATGTATGCCTAACAGTATTACACTATGTTGTGAATTTTTTTTTTTCCCTTACATGGTATCCCATCACTTGTGGAACTTCCATTCCCAGGAGAAACATCCACGCCACTGGTTGTATATTTCCATTACTATATAATATATGTTTTTAATGTCTTAGTGCAGAGCGCCATTGATATATTTTTTTGTACTGGTCACTCCTCCTGTTACCATGCACCCCGAAACTGGAACAACCTAAAAGAGACTCTCAAAGTCGCCACCAGTCTAAATTCTTTCAAAACTAAAGCGGTCTCATATTTTAATCTGGTCGGTAACTGTTACATACGCCTATAATATATTTTCTTTAACTGTCCGTAAATATAATTTATAACCTCTGTTCATACGGTGTAAACATAACCATGTGTTTTCATCAGAACTGTGCCCCGGACAGAATTGAAAACGGGAGGTAGCTCTCAATGTATTACATCCTGGTAAAACATTTACAAATAAAAGGAAAAAATAAATTGAAAGCAATTAGCTTCTGTTATTTCGGCTATAAGTCGGCTGCCATGTGACTGTTGCATCAAAGCTGAAGTACTCAATACGCTGAGGAGACCTCTTCCCAGTGATGAAGATTAGAGGCCAATGAAGCTTAACGTTTCAGCAGCACAGTGAAGCGGATCCCGTGAAATTTACAATAACTGAACAGTAAAAAAATAGTATATTTTTCTAACTAATTAATAGCACGAAGAAGAAAAAGAACTTTCAGCACATCCCGACGACAACGATCTCATATATATTGGCTTGCGTATACTGATCTGTGTGTTTGATTTGAAGTGTTCGTTGTTTAAAGTGTACAGTTAGGAACAGAAGCAGTTTGAACAAGGAAGCGGTTAAACAAGGTATAGTATATTGAAGTACAGTTTACTGCTAGTACTTATAAACTTCATAGTGGCTAGAATGAGCAGGATTGAAAATGCCACTCAATGCACATCTTGCCACATGTATGTGCACTTGGAGCAGCTGTTCCAATAAGCATACCGCTATGGGAAGTGTGAGCAGGTGGTCTCTTTAGAGTCAGAGATTGCTGATCAGAAGAGGCAACTTGCAATATTGAGGGACTTTGGCAATCTTGAAAGGGAATTAGAGCTCACTGAGCAGGCCCTTGCTTCGACTAGTGGTGCAGATGGTTGCGCTGTTAGTGAGGAGCAGGTAGGTAGCTTGGTTGCCGTTAGGGAGGAGCAGGTAGGTAGCTGGGTGACAGGTAGAAGGGGAAGCAGGGGCAATAGGGAGAGGCAGGTCGTTTCTGAGCTGACCCATCCCAATAGATTTGCCATGTTGAGTGAAGATATTGGGCGTGTTGGGGCAGAAATGGCAAAGCTGGGGGAGACCAATTACTCTAGCAGCTAGGGGAATAGTTCCTCCAGCACAGTGGGGACTCAGGATGCTCAGATACAAAGAAAGATTGTGGTGCTCAAATTGGGGACTCCATTATTAGGAAGGTAGATAGGGCAATCAGTTGCCATGACCGCATGAACCGAAGTTTGTTGTCTCCCGGGTGCTTGAGTTCGGCACATTGCGGATCGGATAGACAGATTGTTGGGGGGGCTGGGATTGACCCGGCGGTCTTGGTACACGTTGGCACCAAATTACAAAATTAGAAAAAGATAGAGGGTCCTAAAAAATGATTACAGGGATCTAGGCCAAAAGCTTAAGGCAAGGACCTCCAAGGTAGTATTTTCTGAAATACTACCAGTGCCATGTGCTACCGCAGGGAGACAGTCAGAGATCAGGGAGGTTAATGCATGGCTAAGAAAGTGGTGCAGGAAGGAGGGGTTTGGGTTTTTAGAGCACTGGGACTCCTTTTCTGAGAGGTGCCATCTATATTCTAGGGACGAATTGCACCTCAATGAAGAGGGATCGTCTGTGCTAGGAGGGGGGGGGATGTAAAAAAAGTTGGAGGAGATTTTAAACTAGGATGGAGGAGGGAGGGGAATGAAACAGATAATGAACTAAATGGAATAGAGGAGGATACAAGGAGGTATGGAGGTAGAATGGGGGCAAGTGCAAGTTTGACAAGCAGTGAGGCATCAAAGTTAATTCAGATAATACTAGAAAACTTCTAAAGACTAAACCAAGTGGACACAGAAAGGAAGGATCAGATAAGATAATAGTACAGGCAGAAAAAAAACTGAAATGCATGCTTGCTAATGCAAGAAGCCTGACAGATAAAATGGGGGAGCTTGAATTAATAGCTGCAAGGGAGCAGTATGAAATCATAGGCATTAATGAAACATGGTGGGATGAAACTCATGACTGGACAGTTAACTTAGAGGGTTATTCCCTTTTTCGGAAGGATCAAACAAATAGAAGGGGAGGTGGAGTATGTTTATATGTTAAACCGGATCTAAAACCTATTATAAGGGATGATCTTTATGAAGGGAATGATGAAAATGTAGAGACTTTGTGTATAGAAATTAGCAGTGGAGGTAAAAGTATAAAGAAAATGTTTGTGTGAATATGCTAAAAACCCCAAAATATCTGTGAGATTGAGGAAGCTAAAATACTTTTGCAAATGGAGAAGGTATCAAAACTGGGTCATGTTTGCATAATGGGGGATTTTAATTATCCAGACATAGACTGGGGCAATGAGATTAGCATTACAACAAAAGGAAACAGGTTTTTGGGGGTGCTTAAAGACAATAATATAACCCAAATTATTGAGGAACCAACCAGGAGAGGGGCAGTATTGGATTTGGTCATATCAAACCATGTAGAAGTAATAACAAATATTCAAGTCCTGGAACATTTGGGTAACAGTGATCATAACACGGTCTCATTTGAAATAAATGATCAAAAAACAGATTACTTGGGTTCAACAAAGACCTTAAACTTTAGAAAGGCAGATTTTAATAAACTGAGGTCTAATCTACAAGTAATACACTGGGATGATGTTTTTGCAGGGAAAAAATGTAGAAGATAAATGGGCAGTCTTTGAAACATTGTTAGAAAAGCACAGTTATCAGCGTTTAGTGGGTTATAAGTATAAAATATAAAAGAAATAAGTCAAAACTAATGTGGCTAAATAAACAGGTAGGGGAGGAAATGGACAAGAAGAGGAAGGCATTTAGATTCTTTAAGTCAGAAGGGACAGAGACATCGTATCAGAATTATAAGGAATGTAACAAAAATTGCAAAAGGGCAATCAAATTAGCAAAAATGGATAATGAAAAAAGGATTGCAATAGAAAGTAAGCACAACCCTAAAAAGTTCTTTAAGTACCTTAAAAAAAAAAAAAATGAGAAAAGAAAATATAGGACCCTTTCAGTGTGATGGGAAGGCAGATTATTGGAGATAAGGAAAAGCAGAGGTATTAAACAAGTTATTTGTCTCTGTGTTTACCAGGGAAGAATCAAGAAGTAATTCAATAGTAGTGTCGCAGGAGGACGCCACAACCTCCATATTAATGAACAATAGGTTAACTGAGGAAGAAGTTCATAAGCGACTTGAAAAAATTAAAGTAAATAAGGCACCTGGCCCCGATGGCATACATCCAAGAGTTCTCAAGGAGTTAAGCTCAATAATAGCCAAACCATTATATTTAATATTCAAGGACTCCATTTCCACAGGCTCAGTACCACAAGATTGGCGTAAAGCAGATGTGGTGCCTATATTTAAAAAGGGCGCTAGATCCCAACCGGGGAATTACAGACCTGTAAGCATGATTTCAATAGTGGGGAAACTACTTGAAGCTTTAATATGGGATAATATTCAGGAATACCTAATGGAAAACAAAATTATTAGTAATAGTCAGCATGGATTTATGAAGGATAGATCTTGGGGGAAGGGGAACCGGAGGCGGCAGAGGGAAGCCATTCAACGTGGCCCTCCCCTCCTCACCCCCACCTTCAATGGCCAACAGGGGGGCAGGCCAGGGCCCGGGGCAGGCAACACCCTGCAACTGTGATTATTGTCCTGAACCTCAGACTGGTCTCGACGGACCTGCTTTGTCTCTCCGCTGTCCGCTTGCTGCTCCCACCTTCTTCCACTCAGCGGGACGGGGAGGGTATGTCTCTGGTGCCACTGGCAGCTGCAGCGTGTCCGGGAGCCCCAACCTCTTCAGGAACTCTGGCCCATCAGCTAGATATTTCAGTGCCTGGGTCCGGCCGTTCTGCACTACGACCAGCGCGAAGGGGAAGGCCCACCTGTATCTGATCTCCTTGTCTCGGAGGAGTTTTGTGATGGGTTGGAGGGCCCTCCTTCGCGCCAGTGTGACTGGGGAAATGTCCTGAAAGATGGCCATTTCTATCCCCTCGAATGGCACCAGTGGGGTAGCCCTGGTCAGACGGCAGATTTCCTCCTTAGTGGTGAAATGATGCAGGCGGAGTATGATATCTCTGGGAGGGTTATTGGGCAATGGGCGGCCTCGCAGTGCGCGGTGACACCGGTCCATAACTAATTCGGCCTCAGATTTCCCTGGCATTATAGATGTCATCCACCTGTTAATCAGCCGCTCAGGGTCTAGGATTTCCTCCGGTATGCCCCTGACCCGAAGGTTGTTCCGCCTGTCCCGGTTTTCGCTGTCTTCGTGGCGTTCCTCCAGCTCGGCCACCCTCCGTTCCAGTCTAGCAATTTGGGCTCCCATCTCTCCTTGGCACTTGGAGGTCTCCTCCACCCTCTCCTCCAGTGCGCTCGTGCGGTTACCGATGCCCAGTATGTCCTTTCTCAGCTGGTCCACCTCCCCTCGGAAGAAGGTCTTTAAGTCGGAGAGTAACTGTGCAATCTCCTGTTTGAGGGAACCCGTGGGCTCCTCCGTAGTCATCTCTAACTCCGGTGCGGAGTCAGATTCAGATGCCGCCATATTAGCCGTCTCTCTGGGCTTTTTTGCGCCGGTGAAGTAGGTGCGCACATCTACCCTCTGCTTAGGCTTTTTGCGAGTCGCTGCCATCCTTTTGTGTCCAGCGCTGTTAGCTGAGTCAGGGGTGATATTTTATTTTGAGTTTTATTGGGTTTTTATCACTGTATCGTGCTAAATATCGCCGGCGGGAAACGGAGCACTCAGATCAAGCCTCCATCTCCGATCCCGTCGCGCATGCGCCTCTTTGCAAAGGCTTTTGATACAGTTTCACACAAGAGGTTGATGTACAAAATAAAGAAACTTGAACTCAGTAATAATATATGCATCTGGATTGAAAACTGGTTAAAGGACAGACAACAGAGGGTTGTCATAAATGGAACTTTTTCAGGTTGGGCTAAAGTTGTCAGTGGAATACCTAAGGGATCGGTACTAGGACCCCTGCTTTTTAACTTGTTTATTAATGACCTTGAGGTTGACTTCGAGAGCAAAGTCTCCATCTTTGCTGATGATACTAAATTGTGTAAGATAGTAGAATCAGAGCAGGATGTAATTTCGCTTCAGAAGGACTTGGAGAGACTGGAAATGTGGGCAGGTAAATGGCAGATGAGGTTTAATACAGATAAATGTAAGTTTATGCATTTGGGATGCAAGAATAAAAAGGGATTCATTGGGGGAATCCTTGACGGAGAAGGATTTAGGAGTGCTTGTAGACAGCAGGCTTAGCAATAGTGCCCAAAGTCATGCAGTAGCTGCAAAGGCAAACAAGATCTTATCTTGCATTAAACGGGCGATGGAAGGGAAGTAAACATAATTATGCCCCTTTACAAAGCATTAGTAAGACCACACCTTGAATATGGAGTACAATTTTGGGCACCAATCCTAAGAAAAGACATTATGGAACTAGAAAGAGTGCAGAGAAGAGCCACCAAATTAATAAAGGGGATGGACAATCTAACTTATGAGGAGACGCTAGCTAAATTAGATTTATTTACATTAGAAAAGAGGCGTCTAAGAAGGGATATGATAACTATATACAAATATATTCGGGGACAATACAAGGAGCTTTCAAAAGAACTATTCATCCCACGGGGAGTACAAAGGACTCAGGGTCATCCCTTGAGGTTGGAGGAAAGGAAATTTCACCAGCAACAAAGGAAAGGGTTCTTTACAGTAAGGGCAGTTAAAATGTGGAATTCATTACCCATGGAGACTGTGATGGCAGATTCAATAGATTTGTTCAAAAAAAGGTTTGACATCTTTTTAGATGGCAAAGGTATACAGGGATACAGTATACCAAATAAGTATACATGGGAAGGATGTTGACCCAGGGATTAATCCGACTGCCAATTCTTGGAGTCAGGAAGGAATTAATTTTTCCCCTTATGAGATATCATTGGATGATATGACTCTGGGTGGTTTTGTTTGCCTTCCTCTGGATCAATAAGTAAGTATAGATATAGGATAAAGTATCTGTTGTCTAAATTTAGCATTGGTTGAACTTGATGGACATACGTCTTTTTTCAACCTCATCTACTACGTAACTATGTAACTATATTAGCTATGGACTGATGAACACATTATTCATTTAGTGCAGGTGGGGGTGCAACTCCAGTACTCAAGGGCCACCTATAGGTCAGATTTTAAGGATTTTCCTGCTTCAGCACAGTCGGCTCAATCAACGACAGTCACCTCTGCTGAAGCAGGGATATAATGAAAACCCAACGTAAAAATGGAAGAAAAGAGCTGCGCACAAACAGATAACGCTTGATATAAAAAAAATCAACTACGCTGTCCCTGCAGCCTGGTTTGGGTCTCTCACACAGAGGGAAAATAGGCAAACATAATAATAATAATATTAATAAACATGCAAAGGAACAAACCTACAGGACAAGAGGAAACAAAAGAAAGAAAACCAGAGTGCAATAGGTAATGGTATTAGAAATAATTCCTGCTGTGATGGGCCACACGCACTGAAAAATCTTCCTAGGCAGAGAGAGGGAATTTCAGGTATCACTTCTAAGGGTTCCTGGTCCAATCCGTATAACGTCGTTGAGAGAGCTGGGTATACCGGATGCCAGGCGCGAGGCACTGAGATGACCGAAACAGAAATTATTTCTGATCACATCATACAAATTTTGGGATTTCCCTCAATGAGCATTTCCTTCGGTTAAATAGTAAGTGCGATGTGCATATTTTTCACCCATGAGCCGATACCATTTGGAATAGATATAAGCCTAGCAGCTACTATATCCAGCTCTCTCCACAACATCATACGGATTGGACCGAGAATCCTTAGAAGTGATACCTGAAAATCTCGCTCTGAAGTTTTTTCTGTACGTGTGGCCCATCACAGCAGGAATTTCCATGTACCATTACCTATTACACTCTGGTTTTCTTTTCTTTTGTTTCCTCTTGCGCTATAGGTTTGTTCTTTTGGATGAAAACCCAACGTGTTGGTGGCCTTTGAGGACTGGAATGGGCCACCCCAGATTTAATGTGTCTATTAGGAAAGTGCACCGAAATCCTTTCAAATCACAGTACACGTTACATTCAGCTCTTGAAAATGGATGGGCGTTTCTCATTAACCTATGACAGTGCCAATCGGGGCACAGTCGCATGGAAACACCCATTGAAGTCAACTGGAGTTGCAGCACGATAGTGTTCCGATTGGTACTATTGCAGTTTTATGAATAAACCCCTTAGATGCATTATGTAAATTTGGAAGCGGTTACAGGAAAGTTCCTCCAAAGGATCTAAAGGTAGCAAAAAACACAAAAAGTGTGATTCAGTGCGCCAAAAATGGCAAAATCTCGGACCAACGTTTTCATTAAATCACTTAACCTTTATTTAATAGGAGTTAAAATGTCAGCATTTAGAAGATGCCAGATGCCACAAAACCACAAAGAACAGATGTCTTACACAGTTTATACACTGGATTCTTCATCAGGTGGTGGTACATTTATTTTTATTTTTTTAAAGGTTAATTTTTATCTGAAAAACATCGGTTCAGACATTCATTTATTGATGTGCGTGCAGTTGCCCCATTTTTCCTTTACTTAAAGAAAAAAAATTAAAAATTAAACTGGTGAAGTGTAAAGTGCAATTGAAAGCCAGATTTCTTTTTCCACTTTCTTAGATCTTTCCGTTAATGTCAAGCTAAAGACGGTCCCATTAATGTAATTCCACTAATGTAAAAAAATCATAAAAATCAGAATATTTGCCAAGTAGTTAAGAAGCACCACAAGAACATTTCTCAGTGTTGCACTTGTTAAACCAACTCACCCATTTGTTATACTTCAGTGGTCCAGTAAAACCCATTGCTTCTATTATTTTAGTAAATGCCCCAACTTCTTCCTCCAACGGTTGAAGTTCATCTCTTGTTGCAAGAAGCTGGAAAGAAAGAAATAAAAAATGTAGCCTGCCTGGAATTTCCATAGAAGCCATCACACACAGCTACAGACCAGGCAAAAACAGTTATCTGACATTTTTGCATGCACAGAAAAAGAAAAAAATAGCCATATTTTATGAGAATAACCAAATGGACAATGCAGGGCAACAGTTGCTAAAGTGGCTATGGAATTCAACATTACGGAAGTCTACAAAAACAAAAATCAGTGGTGCTCCAATGTTTCTTACCACTTGAAACCAAGTGTTTGCAGATCAAGAACAGCATCAAAACTATTATGGACAAGTGTTTACCCTTTATAAAATTCTAAAAAGTACAGAGATCCCTGGAATGCTACAGAATACAGACAGTGGGAAGACACTTTGGGCTTCTGAAATTTAGTTTTATTCGAGCTATGGATAATCCTTTTCAGCTGTACAAGAGCCTTTGGTCTCCAGACTGACAAAGTGTCCTCTCCCTTTCTTACTGTACACATGTACAAATTTTTGGCCCTTTTTGAGAGTGAGCACCAACAGGACATAACAAATAAAAAAATCTTCATTTAGGAGTGCTTTTGGAAAAAATAAATAAATAATGAATATTCCTTCCTTGATTATGCTACAGAGTACAACACAATGAACCACTACTGAAAAAGAGCAGAGGCTGTCAAAACTTGGACTGATCTCTACATACAAGTAATTGGTTCCAAAACACGGATGTGAAGTTTTTCTATGTATGTGTCACAGTCAGGATTCAAATGAGAGATATTAGGCCTCTCCCCTGCTGTTGCACTTGTAGCAGTTCAGCACTCCTGAGTTTTGTGGACAAACGTAACCACCAACTGTCCGTAACAGATGAGCCACGTCAGCAAGGACGAGCAATGATGGCTCACCGACAGGAAGCTGCCTGAAGTCACTTTGGAAGGGCAGATGCCCTTTCCTTCAAAAAGTTACTGCCACATTTTTCAGTGGATCCTAAAGTTTTAGCCCATAGAAAAGAAGTGACACTTTTAATGGCAAACCAGTTGTTAAAGAAACGAGTGCAAGGTTTCAGGACTAAAAAGGTTCCTTCTTCAGCTAGATGAAGAAACTACCTTTGCTTGCACCTCTCTAACCTCGGGTTAACTATTAAAAGGTAACACTTCCATCCTACGTTTGTTTGTCGTATCTCTTATTAAACATGAATCACTTTTTTATATATTTATATTGTGTAATTGAAAATACTGGTCACCCCTAGAAGAGTCAACCTCCAACTACCTAAACCAGTGAGATGAAGGTGTTTGGGGACAGAAAATGGGATTTTAATGTAAAAAGTTCAGACTTACGAGGGAGACTCCATTAAAGTCTACAAGACCACTGATGCTTTTAAAAAAAAAAAAAAAAGAAGGGGGGAAAGAAGTGAGATTGACCACAAACCAGTGAAAAACGTAGAAAATCAGTATTCGAGATGCAATGCAACAGAAGATCTAAGGCTGCGCATATAGTGCCCGCGACGTCGCCCAAAAACAAATTTATTACGGCCGCCACGTGTGCTTATAGTGAGCGTGACAGCGACAATGCAATGGAACGACGTCGCGTCGTGAATTTTGGTAGCTGGCAATATTTGATTTTTCAAGGACTGTCACCTCATATGACAGGCCCTGAACCAATCAAATGCCAGTACGCCCGCGCCGCCGCCGCAAAGCGATATATAACTTTCGCTAGCGGCAACGGCGACAGGTGACAGGTGACAGGTGACATCACCTGTCATGGGCACTATACGCGCGGCCTTAGGAACAATTACAAAAAAAAATTTAACTGAAAGACACGATTTTGAATGGTTTCTTTCCTTTGGTTCAAGAAATATTTACCGCATTTAGGAAAATTAAAATGGCCACCAACTGTGTAACAAAAATCAAATATTGTTAATGTCTTGCGTAGTGAAGCAGTTAAAAAAAACGTGACTGTGCCACTATAGACAATGACATACAAAAGAACACATGAACAATAAACCATGTATAGACAATGCGATTACTAGCCTTAATATACAATAGTGCTTCCATGATCAAGCAGTGGCAGAGTGGCAGAGACAGGCTTTGAAATCATGATCTGCACTCTTACCATTAAGTAGTGCCACCTCTACAAACTACATGGACATAAAGGATTGTGTGGTCACCAAAAGCCGGCTTACTTTATGCGTAATGTGGGTCTGTGATGTTACAGATCTGTGTAATCGCCCGCTGCATAAGTGTGCCGCCCTGGGGAAAAAATAACGCCCATCCTAAAATGGAAAAGAAAAAAGAAAATGAAGGAGGCAAAAAAAAGACAAAATTACACATGTACGGGGCTGAAGGAGTAGCTCAGAGGCAATGACATCGGTTCCAGTGTAAGCTCTCCTCGAGACCTTGGGCAAGACACAATCATCCTGTGCCTCAGCCACCACAATTAGATTGTAAGCTCTATGGGGCAGGGGCTTCATGTGCCAACAAAATTCTGTCTACTGTATAGCACAGCATACATGGATAGCGCCATCAAAGAAAACATTTGTATGATCTCTTCAGTGCCAGGGATCCAACTCCTGGCACCTCTGTGTCATGTGATTGCTCCTGGAGTGACCACGTGATGCGTTGGGTCCACAGATACAGGAAACAGAAGTGGAGGGAGCTCCATTTCGGTTTTGATCAGTGGTGTTTGCTCTGCTAGAAAACAAGCATGTTCCCATAAAGTGCCACGTACATCTTCAGGGCAATGAAAAAAAGTTGAACAAACAATCCCAGCTGCTGATATTTTTTTTAAGATTGCCTGAAGCAGGGGGGAGAGGAGGTCCTCCGGGTTTCATCAGGGAGTCCCCCGTTTACAGAGAGGTTTGCATTTTTTTGTGCCGAGTTTTGACACAAAACAACATAACACAACAAAATATGGCAGCGCACTACAGATATAGCAGCAGGGTCACCGATAGAAAAGCTGAAACAACTATTTCCAAACTAATAATGGGTCCGTAAAATGGACAGCAATATTACGGGAGGCACATACGCACAATTAGAAGACAGCTTATTTCAATAGCATCTTACAGAAAGAGAATGAACATGGAAAAGCAAAAATATTTAACGGATAAAAATGTAACGTTTGAAAGAACACATTAAAAAAACCCGTCTAGAAAAATCTATAAAATTCTTAGGCCAAGACCCCACTGCACACCCGCCTTGCGTCCTGGCGGCACGTACACAGCGCTTCACCATGATTTGCAGGCAGCTTTTTTAGGCACGGGGGCGTGGCAATTATGGGGAGCGCAGCCATATCGCACATTAGAAAGAGCAGCATCTTCATTGACTGGAATATCAAAATAACCCTTCACAGTCCCTCTTTTAGCAAGCCAAAGAAGGGGAGCATCAATGGTGCATGGCATTTCCCCTGACTGGCATGATCACATTTTTTGTAGACGATGTCTCAGTGGTGAATACCCTGTAAACCTGGTGGGTCCCAATGAAAAGGAAGCAGCTGTTCTAGGGAATGGAAAAAAAAATTGGCTATGAAAAGTTATGTTTGCACACTGTACATTCATGTTCAATATTTAAATAGTGTTTCAGTAACCAAACAATTGTGACTTAAGGTTTCATGGCATTTAAATTCAACTGTTTTCATTGCGTACGTTATCAAACCTAGCACAAAATGTTGTTAAATATAACAAGTACTTAAACCGAATATATAACTCGAAAGAGCAGACTTCACATACAAGCAAAGACTGAGCTTTCCCAAATCGAGCTTGTAGACACGCATCTCCCATTTACATTTATTTGGGGAGAACGAGTAGCATTTCTCAAAGAGGACAAATTAAATTGCATGGAGCAAAAGTGTATTTACATTACATCCAGTCCCCGAATGTCTCCCCCTGGCGCACCACCTGACGCGTCGCCACACGGGAACACAATCCAGTTGTATCCTCTGCCGGCTGACGCATCACAGTATTAAGTGCGCCAGGAAGCAAGGTGACATCGGGGCAAGCTACAGAGAAGTTAAGGGGCTGGGTGAGAGGCGCACGCGCCGCCGGCTAAAGCAGGGACCTAGCCTTAGGCCTCGGGCAAGGTCAGCGCTTAGGCGCTGACCCGTGCTGAGGCGCGTTCACGCTTACTAGTGAGCCCCTGCAGCCGCAATGAGAGCGGATTTAGCAGGGGCTCACGCACGCTTCCGCAAGCGTGCCAGAAGCGTGGGGCTTAAGAAAATTTTAGATTCAAGCGCTCACAAGAGCGCAGGGCCGGTCACGTGAGCAGTTCGCCCAATGAGGGCGAACCAGCTCCGTGACGTCACTGGCCCGCCCCCCGACATGCCCCCGGACGGCGCACTAAGCAAGGCCAGGGAAAGCGCCCGCTTTCCCTCAGCCTCAGCGCACCTCCGCACGGGCTGAGTCACCATGGACTCAGCCTTAGCCAGTCAAGGGAGGAACTCATGAGGTTACAACTGGAGGATGCAGAGAAGGCCCTTAAGTGGACTAAGCAAACATACTATGATAAAGGGAGACTGTATATTGGCAAATAAGCTTAGAGGGATCAGGTTTAGGGCATCAGTTCTCATTATTAAGATAAAAAGGGAGAGAAGTGACAATTTTGTTGCTTAATACAGATTTGAAAATTTACAGTAAAATCTTAGCCAATAGGTTGAATCCAATACCACCTATATACAGTAAATTCATTATGATCAGGTGGGCTTTGTGAGCGGACGTCAGGCATCAGACAATATAAGAAGAATTATTAATGTTACTGACCAGATATAAGTCTAAACCAAAAAGCTGTTTTGTTGAGTCCAGATGTGGAGAAGGCGTTTGACAGGATAAGGTGCGATTTCCTGGATAAAATGCTAGAGGGAGTGGCTCAGTGAGTAAAAGACACTGACTGGCACTGAGAGTTTGAAGCAGGGGAGCCTTTTTCAATTCCCGGTGTTGGCTCCTTGTGACCTTGGGCAAGTCACTTTATCTCCCTGTGCCTCAGGCACCAAAAACATAGATTGTAAGCTCCAAGGGGCAGGGACCTGTGCCTGCAAAATGTCTCTGTAAAGCGCTACATATAACTAGCAGTGCTATACAAAAACATGCTATTATTATTAAAGGCATTCGGATTCTCTGGGGGTTTTCTACAGGGGGTCCGTGCCCTCTATAAGTCGCCAACAGCAACTCTGAAGGTCACGGAGGACGCTGCTGCCTCGAGCCGGACCGAGAGGACCGCGTTGCTGGCACATGAGAGCCTATCTCATACAGTAAATGCTTATTATTGCAGTACTTTTGTGAGTGGGCATTTGTTTGATTTTATGTTCCTTTAAGATATATTTTATTACGTTAATGCACTAGGTGTGCGCCTGTTTTTTTCTTTCTTCACAGATATGTTCAGGGATTGGTGATCCCTTTGAAACGGGCTGCAATCACCTGGAAGCAATTGACTTTGGAACAGGACTTTGTTTTTTCAAAGGTTTTTTAAGGTTATCATTCATTTTTATTTTCCTATTTAGATTTTTTATTCATTATATTTTTTTCATTCATATTAAATAGTATTGTTTTTATTCAGATATAATATATTATATTTACTTGTATCCTTTTTGAAATTACAAGTTCATATCATTGTGTATTAGCTATCATCATACTGCCCCACTAGGCATATTCACTGTTAGGTTAATAGTTTTTTATTTTCATTAGCTTTAATTCAGGTTATATTAGAGGCGCTACTTCATTGTTTTTTGTTCTTGTTCTATATCTATATATATATATAGATATATATCTATATATATACATCCAGAAAAGAAGTGATTATAGTAGCGCCACTCATAAACCAGTGAACAATAAAAAACCTTTACAAAGTGCTATATTCAAAGATATAAAACAATCCTATAGTGAGTAAATATTTCAAATTAATAATGACTAACTAAAAAACACTCTATTGTTTTTAATCTCTCCCTATCATCAAATGTACAGGATTACACTATGGGCTGTGCACTCTCTGTTTTCTTTCTTTCTGTGTGTGTGTGTGTGTATATATATATTATATATA